>PVJA010027358.1:0-28694 GCA_004027025.1 Myocastor coypus
AAAAAAAAAAAAGTTCTGAAACAAGAAAAAAAAAGAAAGAAAATTTATTTAAAAAATAAAAAATAAATAACTTTGGCCACGCACGTTGTTCGCCACTGAGGCCTCCTAGCCCCTAGGTCTCCCAGAGCTCTGCCGCCTCTGCCTGGACTCTGCCACACCCCTGGCTCCAGCCTTCCTGTCTCAGTCATGGATAAGCGCTGCAGGTCTGTGGGAGTCACAGTAGAATGACATTAGGGCCTACTTATGCTAATGAGATATTCCCAAGCTGAAGCTTACCTCTCGCTTACAGCACTAGAGCAAGATGCCGGGGTAGAATACCCCCACCCCGTAGCATGCTGAGCAGAGAGTACCTTTGTTCCATTCTCTGCAGCCTAGTGAGGCCCGCCCTCCTCTGTTCTGGTCAGGTCCTCTGCCAGACAGGACGCCCCAGGCATATCCTCCAGACACTCTGCAGAAGCCCTGCTGTGCCAACGGTCATGTGGATGGCTGCTGACCATATCAGCAGAACACACCGGGCATTGATGTGGAGCCAGAGAAGCGCTGGGCTTAGGTAGCAAAGTAAAGTGAAGATACTTTTCCTGTCTTGTTCCTAAGGGAAACCAAAGCTACCAGCCGATTTCAGGCCACAGATCTCAGGGTGGAAAGGAGGTACCAGGAAATTGATCTGGGCTGAGGATGAGTACCTGGCGGGCTAAAAATGAGGCAGGGGGTGATAAAACATCCTCCTTCACATGCTATTTTTTAATCTATTAAAATTAGTTTAGCGGCCCCTATTCCCCTGTAAAATTCATTTTGCATGTGTAGCATTCTGCTTTGATTCTGTTTTATACAGACATTTCTGTACATGTCCAAATTCTACCCTGAATGGAAGGTAGCAGCCTAATGAATGCCAAGTGCATAGAAACTTATACGTGTTAGTGAATCCAGCCGGTGGAGAAATTTCTTTCCACCACATGGAAGAGAAGATCCTGGATCCCAGAGCCTCTGCAAGCCCCTCTGGGGGAAACGCAGGAGCAGCCACAGAACCTTCACAGGAAGTAAAATTTAAACTCTGCCAGATCTGAACACCCCCCTGCCCCGTGTGTGAGGCGCTGCTGGAAGACGCCACTGCATCCTGGGGATCGGTTTGCCCTGCTTTCGGTGGTTTTGTCAGGAAGTTTCATTTATTCTCAGCTGTGCTGCTGCTGGCTGACTTCAGAACCTCTGCCCTCACTCTGAGGCTCTGGGGACCAGGACAAAGGCTGCTGCCTCCTAACCAAGTGCAAGGGAGGCTCCTCTCTGTCAACTGGCATTTGCCCCTTCACAAGTCTTGGGCTTCCAGATGCCACCTGACAACAGTGGGGAGGTCTGCCGGGGGTCTGGCTGCTGGGCAGCTCGTAGAAGGTCACATAGAAAGGGCCTGCTGCCCAGGTGGGGTGTCTGCTCCACTCCGATGACAGCTGTGTGGCAGAAGCCGCTCCTCAGTGGATCTCAGGGTGCAAGTCCCCCGGGGCTGACTCAGGACAATGGCTGCCTCGTGCTCTGTGCCCTGAGTGTGGACCTCTTAGCCGCAGGAGCACTGCATTCTGAGTGGTCCTTGGACCCACACTAAGGCCGGGGTGATTTTGCACAAGAGGTGTGCTATGTGTTACTGATCTGGGAGAGGAGGGCTCTGGGCTCCCCTTGAAAGTCTGCTGGGCAGAAATCAGAGGCTACACACGTAATGGCCAAGGTCGCCGTGTCTCATCGCTTGGCTCTGATCCACAATGAGTGTCGGCCGGATTGTAAGAGCAGCCTTGGATGTGGTGCGCTCCAACCCAAGGCCGCATTCTTCATGGTGGCATTCGAAGCTGCACACAGAACTGGCTCGCCTTGGTGGTCGTGGGCCCCCCAGCTCACCCACCACCTAGCATGCGGGCCCACAGCACCCACCTCTTCAAGAAGTGCTCACTTCAAGCATCAGGGCGTAGTTTCCATGACCCCTTTGTAATATTGTTTCCCAGTCTTTTTTATCAAATAGAACTTTTAATATACATTTTTTCACATTCTTAGCATCTCCACTCATTAGAAATTCTTTTCTTCATGCAAGTAGGTAATAAAATTTATAAGATTTTATAAGATTTATAAGATTATAAGATTTAAGTGATTTTATAATCATCCAATATGGCCGGGTGTGATGGTGCACACCTGTAATCCCAGTACTTGGGAGGCTGAGGCAAGAGGATTGGTGTGAGTTCGAGACCAGCCTGGGCTACAAAAGTGAGTTCAAGGCCAGCCTGAACTGTGTAGCAAGACCCTGTCTCAAAAAGACAAATAAATAAATAAATAACAATAATAATAATATAATCATCAAAAATGTAGAAGACAGTTGATATATTTAGATTCCTCAACAACTGTCATATTGACAAATATATTTATGAATTTTTAAATTCAATTAAACATTTTATAACCATCGTTTGTAATTTTATTTGTGAAAAATGTAATAGTTATCTTTTGTTATTTCATTTTTATATTATTTGTTAGTCATCAAATTCTCTTCCATGTACTGATGATTTCAGGGCAACCGTGAAAAAGGCCTAGATCGTGATGCTTACCTCCTGGCTGAGGAGACAGCAATAAACAGAATAGTTATTTAAAGTAGTTGGTGTGTCACATAGTGACAAGAAAGGCCCAGAGCAATGAAGTACAAATGCCAGACACTGAGGTGTGGCTGTGTGGGTCAGTTTTGAAGAGTGTGATCAAAGAAGATCTCACCAGCTGGGCGTGGTGGCGCACGCCTGTAATCCCAGCACTCGGGAGGCTGAGGCAGGAGGATCGCTGTGAGTTCGAGACCAGCCTGGGCTACAAAACTTAGCTCAAGGCCAGCCTCAACTGCACAGTGAGACCCTGTCTCAAAAAGACAAAAAAAAAAAAAGAAGATCTCACCAATAAGGTGACATTTAAGAAAGACCTGGAAAAAGAGAGAGCAGGAGCCAGGCAGCTACACAGGAGCAGCGAATGCAGGACCAGGCAAGCACCCTGCCAAGGCCAAGGCCAAGAGGCCCAGCTGGCTGGAGAAGCCACGTGGTGGCCCTCATGCATCCTACAAGCGGGCCATGGTGGCCTGGAGGGCAGGGTCAGCATGTGGGCAAGGCCTAATGACCCCGAGCCTCCAGGCCAGTGTGCAGACCTTCTAAATGATGCAGGGTCTCCGCGCATGTCGGCCCAAGGGAGTAGCAAAGTGCTCTGTGCCCAACGTGGCAAAATGCTGGGGTTGGGTGAGACCGGGAAAGCCCGCTGAGGCAGAGAGTGAGAGGCCTCCACAGTGACTTAGGTCAGAGACGATGGACTGCGAGAAGCCACTTCACGACACACCCCGCGGCCCAGCCAGGACACACCCTGCAGGAACTCTGCCTTCCAGAGTTTGACGACACAAGGGGGGCAGGTGACAGGGGCAGTAACTCTGTCAGTTCCAAGTTTTAATTGATCTATATGAGGTGTGACCCAAAAATAGAGTGAACATTTAAATTAAAAAGCGTCACAGTAAAAGATAAGTTGCCATGAATCACCCTCAAAATACTCTTCCCTCCCTTTAAACATGGCGATGTCGTCATTCTTGTCACTGTCTGAAGTAGTTCTGGAAATCCTCTTTCCTGCGGCTTCGTAGAGTCGATCCAACATACATAAGCGCTGCTGCTGCTGCTTGTTGCCCAAGCCAAGGCAGGCTCATAAAAACGTGACCTCTCCCACCTCATTCAGCAGACCGGACGCTAGGTGACTTCCAGGTATTCCCCAAAGCCATACGACTGAGAGCGATAAACATTTGGAATCCATTCAGGGCACCGAGGCTGCCGTCACAAAGGTGCCAAAGCAGTGGAGGGTGACGGGGGCTCCCGGGGTGGCCTCAGAAAGCAGCAAGAACGACGCGCTGAGTGCGTTCCCAGTGGAGGAGGGCCTGCAGAGGGTGGACGCCCAGGCGTCGCCCTCTGCGACAGAACTGCTTTTAGTGTGGTCCTTTGTCCTAGGTTTTTTTTTTTTTTATTATTATGTCTTGCATCTCAGAGATCCTCAATCAAAGCTTCAAGCTCCAATACCCAAATTGGAATTCTTGAGCCCCACCGTGACTGATTTAGATGCTTTTTTGGGTCACATTTTAGAGCAATGCTCTTTCAAGCACAGATGGGAGCCGCAGGCTCTGAGGCAGACCCAGCTCCGCCCTCACTGGAGAGCGGGACCATTGCCTCGGCAGCCCTGCCACTCCCCCTACCTGGAGAAAATAGCTCCTGTGTTCTCTGCATACTCCTTCCCTTCTGCTCACACCAGTGAGGCTTTAGGAGTTGTGTCAGGCACAGAGCCTGATAGAAATGGAATAGTATACAGATGTGACTGCCCCACGTAACTGGGTCAGGAAGAGCCTGGGACAGCAAGGATGCCCCATCGTCCTCCAAATCTTTGGTCAGATTCATCTGCCCTGACCCAGACTCATCTCATCCGGATCCTCTTCCTGCTGACCCGCTGCCGTGACCAGACGTCTCCACAGCAAGAACCTGCCCTGGGTCTAATCTTTGCCTGCCATTGCTCTGTTGTAAATAATGTGTGGTTCTCTACACACTGGTGGCCATGTGACCCCCCCCCCGACGACTGTGCTCATGTTTCTTCCTCTGCCTGGAAGACCCACTGTCTTCCTCTGACCGAACTGGGTCAACTTTGTCTTGACCTTCAGCACTCCGCCCAGGCATCATGGCCACACGTCCATGGCTGGCCATGCAAGCAGTGCGTCCCCTATACTGCGACATGCATGATGGTACTGAAAGCTTCTTTATGCCTTCTTCCCCACCAGATCCATTTTTAGTGACCAGAGATGATTTTTGATATCTGTTTCTAAATGCCTGAGTACTGCTACATTTAGCTTAGAAAATATTTGCAGAATTCAGGCTTCTCTACTCTGCAATCTTTACTCAATAATTTCAAATAGTCCAAATTGATTTCTTCATTGGAAGAATGATAGCCTGAACCAAGTGACTAAAGGATGTAAAACATTTACACAGTGAAAATTGTGGTACTTTGAGAAAAGAGATTGAAGCGGATTTGAGAAAATGGAAAAATATTCCATGTTCCGGGATAGGAAGAACCAATAGCCATACTCCCAGAATTGACATACAGATTCAATGCAATCCTGATTAAAAGTACCATTAGTATACCTCACAGAGTGAGAGAAAACTTTCCTCAAATTCATCTGGAACCACAAGAGACCCAGAATAGCAAAAGCAATCCTGGGGCACAAAGGAAAGGCAGGACATATCACAATCCCCGACCCAAAATTACACTATAAAGCTACTATGATAAAATCAGCACAGTCCTGGCATAGAGGTGGTTCTTAGAATCAGTGAGATTAAAAGACTCACACACAACTGTAAACACACACAACCATCTTGTCTTTGATAAAGAGGACAAACTTGCTCCCTGGATGAAAGGTAGCCTCTTTAATAAATGGTGCTGAAAAACCAACTTTCAACATGCCAAAGGCTAGAAGTCAACCCATAACTGTCACCACACACAAAGCTACAATCAAAATGGATCAAAGATTTAAATATTAGAACAGAAACAAAATCTTCTGTAGGTACGTGGGCCGGTGAGATAGCTCAGCTGTCTAAAGCACCAGCTTAAGCAAGCTTAGGCAACTGCAGGGGCTACAGTTCAATCCCCGGCACCACATGCTGTGTTAGCCCCACCCCCAGGGCAGGCTGAGCTGGCCATAATATAAATAAATAAAATTTTTTAAAAAAAATCTTCTAGAGGTAAACGTAGGTAGAAATCTTAAAGATAGGAATAAATAGAGAGTTCATGAACGAAAAACAAACTGCACAGGAAATAAATCAAAGAACAACTGGGATCTCATCTTTTGGAAAAATTTCTGCACTTCAAAACAAATCTACAACAGACTAAGAAGAAAACCAACAAACTGGGAAAAAAAATAGACAACTGTCCCTCCAACAAAGTCCTTCTATCTAGAACATATAAACTGGGTCCCCAAATGCAAAGACCAATCCAAAAATAAACATCTTAGATGAATATACACCTCTCACAGGAAGAAATACAAATGACATATGAAAAAATGTTCAACATCATTGGTCATTCAAGAAATGCAAATTAAAAGAACACTGAGATTCCTTCTCACCCCAGAAGGAATGGCCAACATCAAGAAGTCACCCAGTAACAAGTTCTGGAGGGGCTGTGGAGAAAAAGGAGCCCTTCTGCACTGTTGGAGGGAGTGCAGACTGATACAACCACGATGGAAATCAGAGGGAAGACTCCTTCAAAGCTAGGATCGGAGAGCTCATTCAAGCCAGATATTCCCCTCCTGGACATTTTTCCAGAAGACCTGAAAGCCTCCTACCACAGCAGTATATGTGCACCCATGTTTATAGTAGCACCACTGTCATAGCTAAATCCTGGAAACAACCCAGATGCCCATCAACTAAAGAATGGATAAAGAAGGTATGGTATTTTTCACAACGGAGTATTATTCAGCTGTAAAATAGGATAAATTAAGCTGGGTGTGGTGGCACATGCCTGTAATCCCAGCACTCGGGAGGCGGAGGCAGGAGGATCAGTGTGAGTTCGAGACCAGCCTGGGCTACAAAAGTGAGCTCAAGGCCAGCCTGAACTGCATAGTGAGACCCTGTCTCAAAAAGACAAAAAACTGGGCTACAAAAGTGAGCTCAGGACCAGCCTCAACTGCATAGCGAAACCCTGTCTCAAAAAGACAAAAAAAGGATAAATTTGAGTCTTTTGTCTACAAATGGATGCAACTAGAAAACACAACATTAAGTGAAATAAATCAGACCCGCATGTGCAAACATTGTATTGTCTCCTTAATGTGAGAACCTGAAAGAGAAAAATGGAATCTGAAGAGTGCAGTCGATACTGGGAAAGCAGAATGAACTTATTCAAAAGGAAAAAGTTACTGACTTGAAGAGGACAGGAAAAAGAGTGAAGGAAAGAGGTTTATCTAGGTTTGTAAGCAGGATGATTGGGATAACTGTACTGCATAATTCTTCAGTCTATGGAAAGGAGCAGCTACTCCTTCATTTATTTTGTCTCCTTTTCTCAGGTGTCTGTACTTTTTCTCTTCTTAATTTCTTATACATTTCTTTCTCTTTCTCTTCTTCCCATTTTATATGCACATACCTGGGAACATGAATAACTGGTTAGGACTGGGGAGATAGCTCTGTGTCACAAGTGCCTGCCTGGCAAGTACAAGGCTGTGAGTTCAAAACCCCAGTCATGGAAAAGAAAAAAAAAATGAATAACTGGTAATAACGCTATGTATTACAAGTCCTGTAAAATTCATATTACTCTGTTAAGTAAAATTATGCACCACTCATAATTTTTCTATTCTCATTTGCACTCTCTTTTAAAAATAAATAAACTCAATCCTCTAGTTCTTTAGCTTTTCTCTTTATTTTTCATTTGATTCAATATATGAGGTACTGGAATATCACGCATGACTATAAGCGCATACTCTACATGCAATATATTTACAAACTTTTTCCCAGCTCCAGCTTTCGCTCTCCTGAATGAGGAAAGCTGCCTCGCGGCACCTTACTTCAGGGAGTGACGTGTCATTCCGTAGACACTCTGACTTGCACTTGCATTCTGTACAGCAAATATGGCTAAAGCTTGTGACGACCTTCGGTGCATCCGATACTCATGGTCTCCCGCTGACTGCATGGAAATCTGTGAAGAGAGTCTGTCCAGAGGGAACACGATCAATATTTTTAATAATACTGTGGAAAGCTGTGTATCTTTGAAACTTCAGTGCTGCAATTGTTAAAAAGGCCAATATTTGGAAGTATGCATATTCCATGATAATGCTAGGATATTGACTTATAAACAAATATAATTAGAGGAACATTAGCATTCCCTGAAATTAACAATTACTAGTATATGAAAATTTAATGTGTATGAAATACTATATAATATGAAAATGTTATCTATATTTCAATTTTCTCTTCCTTACTTTGGGCACAAAGATTAGCTTCCACAGGAATTTAAAGGAGAAAAGTAGGTGTGATTTTTTAGGTGCTCTTATTTTAACGACTTCAGAAAATTTCCCATAATCATTACCTTGGTCTATTAAAGATACTGGTTTTTAAAGTTAATTTAATGAGAAAGAATTAGCAAAGAGAGAGGTTCAAAACAAGTTAGTAAGACAGTTACAATAATTAACACATTGCATATTGTTGTCTTCATAGTAGTTATTCAGAATACAAGAATACATGAATCTTGTCTAAGTAGTATGAATACAAATCTTTCTTCTTGGTGAACTAAGACAAAGGAGCTATATATCTATCCTAACTACTTTTTCACTGCAAAATGGTCCTTCATTTATATCCCCCTTGTTTTCTTTGTTTTGTCACAGATGGGTGTTCCATTTCCATTCAAATATTGTAGGTGCATGAATTCATCAAAATAATCCAATATAGTCCAACAGTCCATAATAGTAGTGGATTATCAGCAGAACTGTCCTTGTCAGAAGTTGTCGACGAGCCTTTTACAGCTCAGCATATTAATATAGCTTCACCATTTTATACTTCATCGTTAGACTTTCCTGCTGGATAGTTAAGATCAAAACAAAGCAAGACCTATATAACAAAAAAATCTTAACTTCTGTATCTGACATGGTTGGTCAAATTTCCTCAGGATTTACCCTGAAACCATCTACAATGGTTTGTAGATCTTTTGTCAGTGTCCACCATCTGGATGAGTCACAGCTATTGCTTGACCAATTTGTTCTCTGTGAAAGCCTGATAGCATGTTTTCTCTCCAGGTGACTCTCCTTAGGCACACTATACGTTGCCAACCACTTTCCTCTGTAGCCCCATAATCTACTTAATCAGAAAATTTGGAACACCACTGAGTTACAGGATGTTTCAGTACAAGTTCTCTTATGTCCTGAGTCCTGACTGACCTTGAAAGGCTAGGACCAAAATATTAGCTATCCTTCCAGCACATTTTTTTCCAATTTTTTGGCCAGCAAATGCAAGTTGTCAACCCTCCAGAAGAGAAGCTTAATGACATCATTACCCTATAACATAGGCACTTGAGCTTAACATTCAGTCTTTCTGAATATCAAATGCCTTAGACCTAACATGGAACAGGTATTTTCCAACAATCATTTAAATTCTAAACTTTAAATCCCTATAGAATGTGAAAAAAACATTTATACATTTTTTACACAGAAACCTAGGAATCTAAGTATATACAAATTTGTAGTAGGACAATCCTACGGCATTTTGATCTTGTCATTTATTCTCTTTTATAACCTTTTTTAAAAGCAAATATTTACTTGACAGAAAGTATAGCAATAATTGAAATGACATTAGAAGCAGTATGCATTTACAAGATCAGAAAGACAGATACTCCAAACATGGTTTTCATATGACACATTGCTATCCTCAGTATAGTTACTTAGTTCACAGATATCAGCATATACAGATAGTCAGGGTGAGAATTCTACCAATTAACTGCTAGTTGCAAACCTGATGGAGAGTCTTAGGACCCTTATCTTAAACATCCTGTGTATATAAGTGTATGGTTTCGCCCCTGCCATGTTTTCTAACTTTGCTCCTTGCTCTCTCTTTGTTGTTTAATCATTAAGCTCTCACTTTGCACTTAAATGTGCTATACTTTTGCATTTTTATTTCTTCTTTTGAATTCTTATACTAGGGAGACTATATATTCACACATGTGGGCCTGGTTTATTTCACTTATGAGTAAATATATATATCTTCAAGATGTATCCACTTATATATGAAGGCTTGAGTTAATCTTCCATAATGCTGAGTAATACTCCATGATATAGAAACGCGACATCTTTTTCATCCGTTTTTCAGGTGATGGGCATTTTGGTTGTATCCAAGATTTGGTTACCACAAATTGTGCTGCTACAAACGTAGGTGCATATACATCACTGTGATATGATGTTTTCAGTTCTTCTGGGAAAATTCCAAGTAGGGCTCTAGCTGGATTGAATGGGATGTCCAGTCCTAGTTTTCTAAGGAGCCTCCACGCTGATTTCCATAACGGTTGCACCAGTCTACATTCTCCCCAGCAGTTAAGAGTTTCTTTTTCCCCACAGCCTCTCCAACATTTGTTGTTAGTTGATTTCTTTATGGTAACCACTCTTTCTGGGGTGAGATGGTGTCTTGATTTGCATTTTATGAATGGCCAGTGATGTGGAGTATTTCTTCATGTATTTATTAACTTCTAGTATTTCTTCCTCTGAGAAATGTGTGTTCATCTCAGATGGCCATTTCTGGACTGGGTCTTTATATTTTGGAACCCGAATTTTTTTTTTTTTTTTTAGTTCTTTATAAATTCTAGATAGAAGACTTTTGTCTGAATAGTTATTAGTTAAGATTTTTTTCAAAATTGGTAGGTTGTCTTTTCACTCTGTTGGTAATTTCTCCTAATGTACAAAACCATCTGAACAAGAGGAGGTCCCCAGTTGTTGATTCGTTCAAGTGTTAAACATGCATTTAGATTTCTGTCCATTAATTGTTTGCCTATGCCAATGTCTTCAAGACTTTGTCTTATTTTCTCTTCCAGGAGATTTGGTGTTTCTGTTTTAATATTTATATCTTTAATCCATTTTGAATTTAGTTTAGTGCAAGGTGATAGACCTGGATCAAGTTTTAGTTTTCGGCATGTAAAGAGTGAGTTTTTTCAACAACATTTGTTAAAGAGGCTATCTTTCTTCCAGTCAGCATCTCTGACCCCTTTGGAAGATAAGGTGGCTGAGTGTATTTGTAGTTGATTCTGCATCTTGTAAACTGTTCCATTAATCCTTAGGTCTATTTTTCTTTCACAAACTGTGCTGATTTTATCACAGTATCTTTGTAGTATAATTTCAAGTGAGAGCCGGGTGTGGTGGCGAACGCCTGTAATCCCAGCACTGGGGAGGCTGAGGCAGGAGGATCGGTGTGGGTTTGAGACCAGCCTGGGTTACAAAAGTGAGCTCAAGGCCAGCCTCAACTGCATAGCGAGACCCTGTCTCAAAAAGACAAAAAAAAAAAAAAAGTAGTTCCCCTAAGTTTTGTCTGATCACTTACCCTTGATGTACCTGGGGCCTTAAGGCAGACTAGTTCACCCAGTTACCTGTTGCCCCTTCTGTAGATCTAGAGAAAAAGACAGCAGACAATCTCATAGATCTGGGTCTAACAAAGTTTCTCAGCTTGTTCAGTCTAGGTCTATCAAGTTTGAACTCATCCAGATGTGCCTAGTTTTTGTCTGGCTGCTATGCTCAGCTTTTTCCTGCTACAGCCTGTTGGACTGAACCCCACATTCAAGCCAGGCCTGGACTAGGTCTGGAGGGGATCCAGCAGGTGCGGAGCAAAGGTCTCACTCACATGATGGGCCTGGGCTGGGTCTGGGATGAATCCCTATTCAAGATATTGTAACAAAATGCCATAGACATGGTGGTTTATGAGCACTAGACAATTGTTTCTGATCGTTTTGAAATCTAAGAGGATTTCTAAAATCAAGGTTTGGCCAGTTTGATGTTCCATGAGGCCCATTTCCTGTAACCTCCCATGGTAGAAGTGCCAAGGGACATCTCCTCAGCTTCTTTTGGAGGGCACTGACCACATTCATGAGTTTGTGATTCCTACTTGTGACCTAACTTCTTCCCCAAAGATGGTGACATCTGTGCCATCAGTCAGGGGAGGGACTTTGCAACAGCTGATAATGTCAACTCGACTCCATAAGGCCCAGCCACACTGGTGGCTCTGCAAAGCTCTGCATGTGGAAGGATTGCTGCTAGAAGAGCAGAAGAGGGAAACAGGGAAGCAGGCTTGCTTCTGTTTCTTCAGAGGCGCTCCAGCCTTTGCCTTCACCTTGGACCTCATCTGCCGGCTTTCACTGCTGCGATCTCTGGAACAGACTCCTGCAGAGCGCTCCACTGAGCTCCAGGCCTCTGGCCAGGCCCCGCGGCTCTCCAGAGAGTGGAGCTCTTGCACACTTCCTCACCTGACTCTGGCAGCCGCCCAACCCAGTCTTAGAAATGCTCCCATGTTTGTTCACCTTGCACTAAATCCGTTTCTCTAGCGAGCATTGACTGGTACAGACTTCAAAATGTGAATCTGAGGAAACACAAATTCTTGGTCTATCACAAATACATTTAAAGTAGTGTGTCTAAATGCTTAAAATATGATACAGTGCATTTGATCGTTCTGGAATATTGCTGCGTGTAAAGAATACACTCAGAATAATCACAAAACATTTCCTAATCTAAAATAAGTGCAAATTCTTAGCAGCCTGCTGAGTTTGAACCAAGGTTCGGTGAAGCAGCTATTTTTAGGTGCTTTTCTTGTGTCTGACTTTATATTTAAGAACTGTCCTGTCAATTCACTGTACATGTCTTGTTTCATGTTCTTACAAAGTGACAGGAACTTAAAAATCATAAAATAACAAGTTGTAGAGCAGAGGAATTTATATCACAAGAAAACGTACCCTGGAAATATTTTTATAGCATCTAAAGAGCAATTAGTGCAGTTACTCACATAATTCTAGCATATTTTTGTAAAACTGTCTTGCAAGTGACTATGTTTTTTAAAAAGATGTACCCATGTTTTATTCATATTTCTGAACAATGCAGTGTGTGTTAACACCTAATATGTGTCACGCTACTAGTTTATTTTAGATCCTTTTAATAAGATACTTCGAACAGCTATTTCTTTAAATATGTCCCTCAGGAACAGATCAATAGCAATTAATGTTCTTTAAGTTTGGCTCTAAAATAGTTCTGAACTCTGCAGTGCTTTTCGTACCTTGCCACGATGTCTGCGCATCCACTGGGTCTTAACGCTCGAGTCTGGACACAAAGCCCGCGTGGTAAAGACACAGCCCCCAGCCTGGTATGGTGGGGAGGTCCTGGGCTCCAGGGGGAGATTTAGGTCATAGGAGGTGTGGCCAGGAAGGGAGCAATGGGGTCCTGGTGACTTCCTCTTTTTCTTTTGTCTTTCATACCTGGTCATGAGGTGAACCTGGCGCCCCTACCAGGTGCCCCGTACACTGTGCCACTCATGCACCACACCCAGGCCAATCTAGCATGGACTGAAATGACCAAGACTGGGAGCCAAAACAAACCTTCCTGCTTTTTAATTTGACGACTTGGTGTAGTCATGCTAGTAGCAGAAGGCTGCTTGACATGCTTAAGTGATGCTGATCCTGTTAACTCAGCCCCCGGGGCTGGGCACAGTGCTCTGTGCTAGAGGTCCACCTACCCCAGGCCAGCGGCTCTCAAACATGATAGTTTTAAGACCACTTTCCACTGCTCACAGAGCTGAGGACCCCAAGCAAGGCATTTTGTGTCGTCCACGTCTACCGATGCCTATGTAAATAGAATGGAAAATGGAGAAACATTAAAAGTACTTATTTTAAAATAACAAATGTTATCAGAAATAACATTTTTTAGCTGGGTGTGGTGGCTCATGCCTGTCATCCCAGCAGTTGGGAGGCTGAGGCAGGAGGATGGTTGTGAGTTCGAGACCAGCCTGGGCTACAAAAGTGAGCTCAAAGCCAGCCTGAACTGCACAGTGAGCCCCTGTCTCAAAAAAAAAAAAAAAAAAAAAAAAAAAAAAAAAAAAAAAAAAAAAAAAAAAGAAAAAAGAAAAAAGAAAAAAGAAATAACATTTTTTACTTAAAACAATTCTATTTTTTTCAAAACAAAAATGTCAATGAAAATAGCAGCATCATTTTTACATTTTGAAAACCTCTTTGATGTCAGGCTCAATAGAAAAAAATAGCTGAATCTCTGTACCCATGTGTTTCTCACTCAGCCTGTTGCAAGACGTTATCTTAGCTGAGGCAAAGAAAGAAAACCAAGTGTCCTACCAGGTCTCAGCCCTCTGTTTGCTGCTATACAGTTACCTAGGATTAAGTAATTCCTTTACAAAAAATATTTATCGTTAGTGCCCTGGGGCTTGGAAAGGCCAGAGTCAAGAGGCTGCTACTGCGAGGAGCTTCCTGCCTCGTCATCCGGCAGCGGGAGTTGGAAGGCAAGGGGCATAGGAGAAGGAAACAAGATCAGAACTCACTTTCCAACAAACCTTTGCTTGCAACAAGAGGCCCGTTCCAGATATTAATCTATTCATGAAGGCAAATGATATATGTGAAATCTAAACTCAATCAACAAGCGTTTTGTACTTGATACATTACCATACATTGGCATATCCTGCCTAAATGATTTTGTAATCACTTACAAAATCACTTACACTTCTTAGGCTTTGGTTATTTGCTTCATTAGATTCTATACAATTTATATATTTTTATACTTATGTACAGATTATATACTTTTGTAGTTTGGCACATTTCATTCTTAAACATGAAAACTCATTTGTATAGCTACTAATAAACATCACTATCACTTAAAATATTGAAGATTTTAAAATATTCAGAGTGATAAAAAAGGATTCCATCATTCAAATTTTCTTATGTAAGTCTCAACTTTATTGTTAGTAAAGATAATTCCAGTTCAAGTTTTTTTTCCCTTGAAGTGGCAAGCTCTTTTATTTTTTTAGGAAATGCCTGGCCAGAGATACACATCTGAAACTGTGTGCTTATCCCTTGGCCAATCACGCCCCATAGATCAACGCAGCCAAGTCAGCTTCCGGTCAGAGGACCACATTGGTGCTTGTTCTGTGGAACAGGGGTGTTTGTGGCACCCTGAAAAACTTCACCACTGGAATCCTTTTGAACAAAGGTCAAAATTAGATGAGTCCCGAGAGCATGTCAATGTTTCAGCTAATGACAGACCGCACATATGACAGTGGTTCCATAAGGTTATAATGAAGCTGGAGGATTTCTATCAGCTAGCCATGATAGTATCGTGGAAAGAAAGAGAACTTAAGGATTATACAGTGAAGAGAGAGAAGAGAGAAAAGTTAGGAAATATGGTAGGGGCAAAACCAAACATTTATATATACACAATGGTTAACGCAGTGGTCCTAAGAATTTCCAGCAGGTTATTGAAAATAGCAGTTGATGGGCAGAATTCTCACCCTGACTAACTCTCTACGCCAATATCTGCGAACTAAGCAGCTACAGTGAGGACAGCAATGTGTAATTAATACTAAAACCGTGCTTGAAATATCTGTGATTTTGGTCTTCTAAATGTATGCTGCTCCTAATGTCACATCAGTTATTACTATACTCTGTTTAAAGTAATTTTTTTAAAAAAAAGTAATAAAAGGGGGCCAGCAGGATGGCTCAGTGGTCTAAAGCGCCTGCCTAGGAAAGCTTAGGCAGCCATAGGGACCACAGTTCGATCCCTAGCACCACATGCTGTGCCAGCCCCGCCCTCAGGGCAGGCTGAGCTGGCCATAATAAATAAATAAATAAATACATAAATACACAAATAAATAAAGTAAATATTGAAAAACATTATTAAAAAAAAGAAAATGAGAGAAAAGAACAAAAATTTAAAACTTCTTGAAAGCATGTGGTAATATTCAGCCATGTGACCTATATTGCATAACTGTATTGGTTCATCAGAATAACAGATTTGACAATAAAAAAATCACTGTTAATAAGTTATTCTTGGGGCTGGGGAGATAGCTCTGTGGCACGAGTGCCTGCCTGGCAAGTGCAAGGTTGTGAGTTCAAACCCTGGTCCCACAAAAAAAAAAAAAAAAAAAAAAAAAAAAAAAGCTATTCTTGTTTTGAAAATCTGTAATGTATGTATTGTTCCATGTTACCCCATTTCTGACCTTGCTTTTATTTTTCTTGCTCTTGTTTTCACTCTTCAAAATAAAAGAAAAATTTAATTTAATAAAATAAATGAAACAGCTTTTAAAAACACAGGAAATAAGCCTAAATAGGAAAAGTTTATAACGGAGCTGGAAGATCTCTATCAGCTAGTCACAATAACATCATAGAACACACATCACGCCCATGTCATGGTGACAGTGACATAAACAAACTTACCACACTGCCAGTCCGATGCAAGAATTCACAGTACCCAACAACCTGAAGAGGTTAACAAATGACTATGTTACGAGCTTGTGTACTTGTTGTGCTACAACTTCATGGTTATCTCAGAGTGTGTTCCCACTGACAAAACTAGTGCAAAGCTACATGCCAGCTCATTGATCTCGTGTTTGCTGTGGCTTTTGGCCACATCAAGAGGCCACGTGGAGCAATGACCCCCACCGTCTCCATCTGTGTGAGTGCAATCCGCGATGTTCACACGAGGAAACCGCCTGGCATGCCTTCTCAGAGCGTGTCCCCTGCATTAAACAAGCAGTGAGCCTGAAGTTACTGGCACTGTTTCTTGAAGGACATGGCTAGGAAAGTGGGAATTATTTTAAAATTGCAGGTTCGCTGCACGGAAGAAGGCAGTGAATCAAAACCCACGAGCTTGTTATGTTCTAAGGAGCCAGCAGTTACGCCCCTGACTGTTTTTGTACCACCAAGGTAAATGTCAGCCCGGGGATAAAGAGGGCTCAACATTACCAGGAAGCTAGCTAGGCCCAGATGTGCTGGGACATCTTGAAGTCTACAGACCACGTGCTCAGAGCAATTGTCCTGATCAAGGACAGGATCACAGGTCATGAGGTGAATAAGCACTGCCATCAGAGGTCATGTTGGCAAAAGGCAGTGAAAGTTACAGTCCAAGGCTCCAGCTTTTCACAGGTACAGAATCTTCCATACGATAGGGATACAAGCAGCTTCTTCACGTGATTATAGATGGATATTTGCAGCTATCTTTTTTTACTCAGCACAGCCCTCCCTAAACAAAGATACAATTCTCTACCCATAAATTTAGACCCTTCTCACCTATTCTATTTTCCATAGAAATAGAGATGAATCCATTCACTGTTCTGTGTAAATTCTTGTGAGAGTAGGTGAAACCAGTCCTCCTGTTTTCTCACTTCAGAAGTCCTAACAGGTCTCTTATGGGCCGGGGAGATAGCTCAGGGGCACAAGTGCCTGTCTAGCAAGCACAAGGTCCTGAGTTCAATCCCTGGTTCCGACGGGGGGGGGCGGGGGGGGGGGATCCAGAGGCAAAAATAAGCGGGCTCTTAAGGGTTTAGTTTCACCTCCATATTCTCTTGTAACACGTTAGCCTTCCATGTGAGCCTTGTGTTGTGCATAATGTTCTTTTCCGTTCTATCCCTTATTCTTAACTTTGCTAATCTAAAGTACATCGCCTATTTCCAGGTGTGGTGGTGCACGCCTGTAATTCCAGCACTTGGGAGGCTGAGACAAGAGGATCAGTGCAAGTAAGTTCGAGACCAACCTGGGCTACAAAGTGAGCTCAAGGCCAGCCTGAACTGCATAGCGAGACCCTGTCTCAAAAAGACAAAAAAAGAAAGAAAGAAAGAAAGAAAGAAAGAAAGAAAGAAAGAAAGAAAGAAAGAAAGAAAGAAAGAAAGAAAGTATATCACCTACTTCCTCTTGGCCCTGCCTACAGTCTCCACCATACATATACACATGTATGTATCTTGTCTATCTACAACCCAAGGCCTTCATGTTGGGGTTAGGTCTTCATGTCTTCTTTAATCGTTTTATACAAAAATCTAAAGCACTGGGTGGCCCAGGCTGAACCAGGCTGCCTTGGGTTGAACCTGCGATCCTCCTGCCTTGGCCACCCAGGTGCTGGGAGTTCAGGTCCGCACTACCACGTCCAGCTTCCAGCTGTGTGGGTGTGGCTGTAGCCTAGGATTATGGTGCAAGGACACAGACTGGAGGTGCACAGACTGGCCTGGCCTTCCTGTACTGTCTGCTTTAATAAAAAAAAAAAATCTTTCCCGTCCAAGTTGTCCTATAGAGCATCCATGGCCACATGTGGCTGCTGTCACTAAAGAAGTGTTTTCTAAATTACATTTTATTTCACTTAAATAGCCATATTGTACAATGGTTACCATATTGGATGGGAAAGCCATAGTGCTTGCTTGTAGCTCATCCTTCAGTTAAAGAAGGAAATGAGGCCCTATGTAGCAATGTTGGCATCTAGACATCACGGCCACATGCCAGCACAGCACTCTGATCTGCAGAGAGGTGGTGTGGTGGCCTAGTTCTGCCCACAGAGTTGCAAGCAGGTGACGCAACTTCCTGCCAAGGCGAACACACACCTGTTGGCTGTGCTGGTGGTGGGAGTCCTCCAGACTGCGGTGGTTGACACACCGTGTTAGCCTGAGAAGTTCAGAAGCTTAACGAGGTAACTCAGCAGCTCTACATCCTGGGGTGTAGAGGACGTGTCCTAGGGCAGCTGCTCGTGGTCCAGGAGGTTGGAATGGTTGATGCACTGTGTCAGTTTGGCAAGTTGAGAAGTTGAAGTTCAGCAGGGAGTCAGGGTCCCGATTTTGTAAACATCCTGGTCCCGTGTGAGCAGAGGGCATGGAGACGGTGTGAGAGGCACAGCTGCCCCAGGGCAGGCAGCCTGCTGCCAACACTGGGGAGGAGGGGAGGTGTGCTCTGCCGCTCTGCTCTGCCGCTCTGCTCGCCATTGCTCTTGCTGCCTTCTGCGGCTCTGAACTCTTGCCCCTCTGTCTCAGCGCCCGGCCTTGGAGCCAGCTGGTGAAGGACTGAAATCTCCACCAACTGGGAGCTAAGTAAGCCCTTCCTTCCTTCCTCCCTTAACTTTGGGCATCAAGTATTTTGTCCCACTGTCTAGGGAAAAGTAACTATGACACAGACCTCTGCCTACCTGTGACTCTAGGCCCTGAGTGCCTCTGGACCAGTCATCTTCTCCACTGCAGCCCACATGAGATGCATCACGCACCCAGGAGATCACTGTTTGCCCAGCAGGCCACAGGACACTTAGGCTCACCTGCTACTGCCTCAGCCTGGACGGGCTGACCGGTGGAGGCCCAGGAGAGCTTAAAATCCATGCTTCAGACCCTAACCCAAGGTCATAGTTTGGGCTCAAGCAAGATGAGAGATGTCTCCTGATAACTCAGATGCTGCCCATTTGAGACACTTCCCCTAGCTAAGAGCTGCTGGTGAAAGGCAAGTCACAGAGGGCACAGAGACAGGTGTGGAAAGACAAAGGCCAGCTAAGGCAGAGAGAGAACATCCGAGCTGAGCCTGATCCCCACCAGCACTTTTTTCGCTGTGTGGAGGTGGGGCATGGTGGGAGAAAGCCTGGGTGTTGGCTTCCAGATTTCAATCACGCCTTTCTGCTCTGTGTTATATGCTCATACATAAGGATAGTCCAGTGGACATCTGCTTAATCTGAGATGTAAGTTTTAGCAGTTCCATACAGTGTAGAATATACTAAGACTCAAGCTTCTATTTGTTAATATTTTAAAAGGATAAAAAATATTTCAGGGGGCCAGGGAGATAGCTCCATGGCATAAGTGCCTGCCTGGCAAGTGCAACATCATGAGTTTGATCCCCAGTCCCGGGAAAAAAAAAAAAAAAAAAAATTTCAAATTCCAATAATATGTCTAAAAAACTTTTAAAATTAAAAAAAAAAATCCCCTTTGATCACTGGTTTGTACAAGACAGAATACAATTGCTTAATGACCAAAGAATGTCACTAGCGAGTCACTGTTTGCACTGACGTCTACTCCCCGTCATGCTGAGGCATCTCCTAAAGCAACGAGCCTTCCTGTGGCTTTCACAGGCAAGTGCGTGCAACCGGAGGCCACACTCAGGAGTGAAGGAAACCGGCCCCGCGTGGACAGTGCTCCGTCTCCTTAGCATGGGCCCGAAGAAGAGAAGAAAGCTGGGGAGATACAATAGATCTAGTGAAAGGGAGGGAAACAGCCCAGAAGGAATGAGCAACTGGGATGAGGAAAGGACACAAGAATGAAAAAAAGGAAGGGGGAAAGCGTGCATGTGTAAACACCGGATAGCTAAGATGATTGCATGACTCATTTTTATCAATTTTTGAAGGAATCAGTTAGGGCCCGGGAGATAGCTCAGTAGAATAAGCACTTGCCTAGCAAGTGCTGGGTCCTGAGTTCAATCTCCGGTACCGCAAAAAAAGAAAAAAAGGAATCGGTGAATGCTTAAACTATTTATTTTCACCAGTTTTACATGCTGATGTCTGTTAACCTCAGCAACGTGCCTGAGGACAACAGTGGGCAACATCACAACCGTGGCTGAGCAGGTCTCATCTTTTTTTTTGGAAATTGTGGGTCATTTCTAATGTCGTATCTATTACTTTTTATTCTTTTAAAATAAAAAGCCAAAAATAAATACATACATAAATAAATAAATAAATAAATAAATAAATAAATAAATAGCCAGGCATGGTGGTGCACTCCTGTAATCCCAGACTTGAAAGGCTGAGGCAGGATGATTGGTGCGAGTTTGAGACCAGCCTGGGCTACCAAAGTGAGCTCAACGCCAGCCGGAACTGCATAGCAAGACCCTGTCTCAAAATCTCAAAAAGACAAACACACACACACACATGCATATATGCGCATACTATATATATATATATATAGCTTAGACAAGATATCAGGTCTGCATCTTATCCTCTGAATAACTACTATGAAGACAACAATATGCATGATATTAATTATTATAACCATCCTACTAACTTCTTTTTATTTAGTATTTTATTGTATAAATTTAACAATGGTTATATTACATATTTTCATCATCAGATCAGTTTAGATTAATACATATAGGTATATAAGATTTATCAAACAATTAAACATTCACACATTCAATCAACATTACTTTTTTTTTCTTTTCCACTTTCTTATTTTAAAAGTTGACACATTGCATATTGTCCTCACAATAGTTTTACAGAGCACAGTGTGTGGGCATGACCCACCACCCTATTGATGTTGCTAAGAAGAAAAAAAAAGGAAAGGAAAGGAAAGAAAAAAGAAGAAGAAGAAGAAAGTAAAAGAAAATTCTTCTCTTTGGACTAAGAGGAAGCAGATACATACACAGTCAAATGTTCTGCAATTGCAGTGGGCCACCAGTGAAGTTTGTAATATTGGAGGCTATTGATCTAAGCCCCCTAAAGTTCATCTCACCAATCTAGCTCTGTGTTTCATGCATTGTAATTAAGCTTTTTTTCTTTTGCTGGGTGATCAAGGGCAAGTCGAAGCAAGACCTGTATAACAAAACATTCATTTTTTTTTTTTTTTTTTTATCTTCCAGGGTCAAATCCCCTCAGGATTAAGTTTGGAACCATATACAGTACTTTGTAGAACTGTTGTTAGTGTCAGCCTTCAGGACAAGTCACGGCCATTGCTTGGCCATTTTGCTTTCTGTGAAAGCCTGAGAAAATGTTTTTTTCTGGGTGACTCTCCTTAGATGCACTATAGTTCATTCATCCCTTTCCTCTGAGGTCCCATAATCTCCTTGACCAGAAAATTTGGGACACCTCTGAGTTATAGGGTATTACAGCACAGGTTCTCTTACATCTTGGGTCCTTATTGACCTTGAAGGGCTAGGGCCAAAATATTGGCTATCCTTATAGCCCTTGTTTTTCTCCAATTTTTGGTTTGTTAACTTACATTCTTAACCCTCCAGCAGAAAAGCTTTCTGATACTATTACACTATGGCACAGGTACTTGAGCTTATCGTCAATGGCTTTCTGAGTATCAAATATCTTTGACTTAGCTTGGAATTGATATTTTCTGACCATCATTGATATTCTAATAATGTTCCATACATCTACTAACTTCTTTTGAAACTGTTTCATTGCTATGTTATCTTTTTATCTCATTAAAATAAAGCTTAGGGAAAAAATAAATAAATAAAATACTCAAAAATAAAATAAAGACACTTCAAATTTGGATTCCTCCAAAGACACATTAAAATATAAAAGTGAATAATAGAAAAGTGTCAAGGTGATATTTTTCCATTGCTAATACAATCTCATGGTCATATTATGATGTAAATGTGGAAAAGAGGTACTTTAGTCTGACCAGACAGCCAAAAATCATAGTATCATAAAGTTTTTTGATGTAAGGCTTTACAGTCAAAAATACTAAGTCTCCAAGTGTGTATTACGTAATGGGATAATGTTTCATGACATTAGTTAATGTGGCCGTGCATAATTGACATGACATTATAGACCTTCAATAAATTGAAGGTAAATACTGATAAAACAAATGAATAAAACTGATACTGAAAAGATAAATAATAATTAAATTAAATTAGAAACAGGGCTGGGACGAGAGCTCTCCAAGCACCTGCCTAGCAAGCACAGGGCCAGGGGTTCAACTCCTAGCACATTATGTCACACCTGCTGGCACTGGGATGGCCACCAAAATGGGGCGTGGTGGTGCATGCCTATAATCCCAGGCCTGGGGAGGCTGAGACAGGAGGATCACTCACTGTGAGTGCAAGTTGCCTGATGAGACCCTGTGCCAAATTAATTAATTAATTAATTTAAAATAATAATAAAATTAAATTAAAAATCAAGTGATGAGCCTTGAAAGTTGACTACTTCATTTATCCAGCAAATGCCTAGAGAGCAACTGGTATGCATCAGACACTAGCATGTGCACTGAGTATAGAATAGGGAACAAAATAAACAGCTATGCTCATGGTGCTGAGAATTTAGTGGAAACATAATCCTGAAACAAATAATTATATATAATTTAAAGATGTGTCTATTTCTCCTAGATGAATACAAACATTTTATGAAATGTAATTTTTATTCTGAGCCCTTCTGAGGATGCAGTGCTGTCATACACTAACAATACTTATATGGAAGCATGGAAGCTTGGGGTGGCCTCACCGGAAGAGGGTGAGTTGTGTGGGGAGAGGTGGGCTGTAGTGTCCACGTCACACGTCAGCCTGAGTCCTTTGGAAAGCAGGCAGAGTTCAGAGTGTATGCAAAGGGTTTCTGGGGGGTGAGACCTGGGTAATCTCCAGGGAATACAGAAAGGGAGGAAGCAGAGTTGGGCAGGGCTGTGTCCGTCCCCAGCAGGTTCGGCTGTGGGACCTGTGTAGGAGGTGCCCGGAAGAGTCCCCACCACACAGGCTCGAGGCAGTGCAGGCTACCACAGTTGACAGCCTTGGCACCAGCACAGCCAGAGTCCCACGCTGGGCTGAGGTGGTTAGGCACCCATAAGGCCGCCGTGTCTGTCCTTAGCAACCCAGGATGGCGGTCAGCTCAAGGCAAGTCCATGTGGGGACCTCTGAGCCACTCCCACAGCTGCGGCTCCTGGCTGCCATCACACAGGTCGGAGCCACTGGCCTCCATGACAGCATCCCTGTAATGATGAGTGAGACCACAGAGCAGCAGGAGGAGCAGCCGCTCCAGCCGGGAGGGCTGGGCCACTTCATGCGGGGCGTTTCCATTAGCGAGAGAGTTTCTTTAATGCGCGGTGCGGGTATCAATGGCTATCACTCTGGAAGAAAGAGAACATGGGTCCAATTTAGTCCCGGAGCAAAATTCATGCCGCACGTGCCAAGTTCCATGTTAATTAATAAAAACATTGCAAGAACTGTTGGCAACTGTATCTGAATAACTCGGCAGCAAAGGCCTTACCATTCAAGGCTAGAAACGCAGAAGCTTTTGTGAAAGACTACGGTGCTGACTATGGCGGCGCGCGCACCTAGAACCCCAGCTCTCCCAGAGGCTGAAACAGGAGGATGCAAGCTCCCACCCAGCCTGGGATGCCGACGGCCTTAGAAAGAGCCTTTCTCAAAAAAATAAAATAAAATAAAATAAATAAAAATTACAAAAGGTCCTCAGTTCTATTTCCAGTACACAAAACAAAAGAAGGAAGGAGAAAAGGGGGAGAAGGAGGAAGAAGAGGGGAGAAAGAACACAAAGCGGAAGGAAGGAAAACAGGCAGAGGGGACAGTGGATGGAAGGAACGCAGGAAGGGAGAATGCTTGGAACCTGTGCTTGAGGAAAGATACCATGGCCACAGGCGCCAACTGATCCCGCGGGAAAACCACGCCGAGTCCTCAGGACAGAGCCGGATTTCGGGGTAGAGGCACAAAGTGAAGAGGCTGATAGCTTTCACCAGGAACCACATTCAGGACCTTGAGCTTGTCCGGCAGGTGCTGTGCTGCTGAGCTGTATCCCTGGCCTGAGGGGCTGGTTTCTGCAGGCCGGGAATAAAGATCCGTGCTGAGCCTTACAGCCCAATAACACAGCCACCATATTTCCATGAGAATTCAGGGAGAGGACAGATTCAGGGACCTGGAGCTCCCGCGTGATCATAAGGAAAACCAGCTTGGTGGTGTTTTTCATTTTCAATTCTGTTGAGCATACGAAAGCTAGCAGAAAATATGAGCGTCCGGGCTGCGGTCGTGGGAATCTGTACATCCGTGGGAATTCTCTGCTGAACTCCAGCAGACTGAGCGCTCAGGGATGTCGGCTAGGAAAACCCCAAAGCCGGCCAGGAAAGCCTGCTTGCCCCTGGAAGCTGCGGTCCTTCGCCAGGTGGAAGAAGCGGGAAGAGCTTCGTCTTCAAGAAGCAGGGAGTGAGAGGCACGGCTGGAGCAGTCCAGAGAAGGAAGGGCGCTTTGCTTTTCCCCTTTTCTCTCCTCGAGGCTTTCTTCTGGCTGCGCACTCGGTGGGTGTGGGCCCTGGAGATCGGCTTCTACTTGGAAGATAACAAGATGGTCTCAGAAGTAGACCTCAAAGCATCCCAACTCCAAGACAAGTTGTCTATGCCAAACCTCCTGCTCATTAAACAACTCCTGAATTGCCCGCTATTTTCAGAGCATGATGAAATTCGATCTTTGTCAATCCATCCCACCACAATGTGGGTCGTTCCTTTGCATCCGCTGTGCGCACCCCTGGGCCGGGATCACGCAGACAGGCGCCCTCTTAGGCCTGAGATAGACTCTTACGCTATCACAGCGCTTGAGCTCAAGAAACCCTTACTGTACCGAGCGTGGCTCAGAAGTGTGAGCAGAGTAACAGCGCTGGCGATTCGGCTGTGCCAAGGAGAAGCGGAGGAGTCTTTCACGTGAAAAAGTGAATGTCCTCAACTCAGTAAAGAAAACCTGTGCAGCAGCTCGCGAGGCCGATGCTGCGCTAACCTTGTTCTTCGCTGTGCCTAACCAAATCTTCCACTTTATCATCGATGCGTCTGTAGTGAAAGACACCGCATGTTTAAGGTTCAGTCATCTCTGAGTTTCCGGGCCTCCACCGGGGGCCTGGAGTTGTCGCTCGTGGATCACGGAGAAGGCTGAGGACCTCAGGCCTGTTCCTTCTGGTCAAGCCACCCTCTGCTCAATGGAAAATAAACCCCAAAGGCATCTACTTGGCCTGCTAAATGTGCAGGGCCTGCGGTTTAAGATTATTCAACAGAGGGGCCCGGCGGGATGGCTCAGTGGTCTAAAGCGCCTGCTTGGGAAACCTTGGGTGGCTTCAGGGACCGCGATTCGATCCCCGGCACCACATGCTGCGCCAGCCCTGCCCTCAGGGCGGGCTGAGCCAGCCATAAAAATGAGTGAATAAACAAACAAAAGTTCTGAAACAAGAAAAAAATAAATAAATAAAATAAAAAATTCTAAAAAAAAAAAAAAAAAAAGATTATTCAACAGAGGTGCAATTTCCCTCTAACACTTTGCTGAAGCAGCCCAGGGCTAAGGACTTAGCTTTGTTTTTTAAAAAATAACAGAAAATGCTTCCCTGTCTGAGATTCATTAATTTGCCTAGTCTTTGGTCTAACTATTTGTGATTTGAGTTTCTACAATCTTTTTTTTTTTTTATCTCCTGGGACACTGATCCAAAAGTCTGCTGTCCCAATTATGCTAGAATACCTCTTGTTTGTCTTCCACCTCCTCCTTCAGTCTTCAAGAGATAATCCCTTACTCTGGGGTGACAGTGTTTGGCCAACAGTGCAGAGCTCTTGATCTCCATAAACCGCGTGTCTCCTCAGCAAAACCTTGCCGTATTCAATCTGTGGTTGGGCCGTGTGCTCCACCTAGTGTTCCCCACCTTCTTCTCAGCCCATTTATCTTTAACTGTTGAGGCTGTCCAACCCTTTAACTTAATAGACTCCTCTCTGAAGAACTCTAAGTCCACCAATTTGCATTTAAAATGAGTTTGTTTGAAAATATTCTTTGGAATAATCTTATTATCAGAACTGCTCTGAATATCAATAGGTAAAAATAACTTGAATTAAATTGTTCTTCCTCTAGAAATTGGAAGACAAATAACCTTATCCCTATCTGTGAAGATTGCCATAACAAGAGGGATGCTAATTTAATTTCAATATTTATAAGAATCCATGAATATTCCTCTTATTCATAGGACTCGTACACAGTACTCTCTGTTTAAAGAGCGCATGGCCTCAAGGCACAATTACAATTTAATTCTAATTTCTTTCAAGGAGTTTTCATCTATATCATAGGCGCTATCTAGATTTAATTTGGTATTTTATAAATTGTTGTCAGGCAAGGTGGTGGAGTGGAGAGAAAATCAGATGAAGACTTTAAAATCTATCACACCTTGCCTAACGCAGGGGCCTGGCTGCAAGCCCTGGCTGACTGTGACCTGGCCCCAGCTGTTCAGTGAGCAGCTCCCTTTGCCTAGGGAGCCACTCTCCCCACACACACCCCAGAACCCTCACCTACTATTTCTGAAGTGAGGCGGGGCTGTCGGGTAAGGAGGATGGAGCTGAGAATGTTTCTGCGCGGTGTGTGGCCCGCAGCAGCTCCTCTCCCTGATGCTCATACTTTCCTACTTGGAAGGTCAGAAAGGCTGGGCCAGCCACAAACTGCCTAGAAAGCCATCAATTTCTGTATCTACTCTACAGCTAACGGATCAACAGAGTAAGCCCTAAGTTCCCTTTCCCCACTGCGCCTCGTACTCTTACCTAAGAGATGCATCGCTGCCAACAGCTTAGTAAGTTTGTTGTCTATACGTTGTCCATGGCCACCACCCACCCTGTTCTCCATGTGCACGGGACCTACTAGATGAACTTACAGGGTCAGAGAGTCCACAGCAGCCCCTGCAGGCTGGGCAGCCAGGGCCCAGGGGCCGCTTAGTCTGAGGAGCTAGAAGCCCCAGAATAGTACTGACCAATGACGCAGGGACAGTCCAGGACAGAAGAGAAGAAGCCCCTGCAGAGTTGCCGATGTGAGTCCACGATGAAGGCCTGAAGGAGACGGAGTCTGAGGTCAGCAGCAACGGCAGCAAAAGATGCCTCGCTGAGGCAGAACCCAGAGTCGCTGTGCAAGCCAACCCCCCCCTGCTTCCACCTCTTCATTCTGTCCTGGTTGCAAGCTTACTAGACAGGGCCATCCTCCACCAGGGCGCGCCTCCTGCTCTCAACTGTCTGTCCCACACACCGGTCCTCTCCGGACGTCCCCACCGGCAACCAGAGTGTGCTTTGCTCATTTTCTAGGCATCTCTTAATCCATCTTTTAATCGACAATCAAAATGTAAAAAGTGGCTCCTGCGCGTCCTCTGGCTCCTTGTCATCTGAGATTAACGTGCCTCACTCTCTAACCCAGAGACTTGCTCCTCTGCCCCTGCTCGAGCTCCTGCGCACAGTGTCTCATGAAGACAGCCCGTCTCTGGCTTACCATAGCTCAGCTTACGTGCTTTTGGCTTAACAGTTGTGAAAGTGATGTGCGCTGAATAGAAAGCTTCCTTGGGTGTTAAATTTTGGTGTTATGGTTTATGTCTAGTTGTCCCCCCAAAGCCTCATACAATCATGGGGCATGGCTTCTATCGATTGAGACTTGATTCATGATCCCTGGGATTGTGTTTTAGTACTGATGGGATTATCGGTCTGAGTAAGGCTGAGACTATGGGTGTGGTCTAGGGCAGATATCCTAAGGTGGAGAGCCTGAATGTATTAGAAAGAGCAACAGAGAGACAGACTTGAGCTGTTGCTGTTGCTCTGCTGCCGTGTTTGATTGGCTGCCTCTGTCACCATTTTTGCTGCTGTTCCGCCACCGTGAACTGGATGCTCTCTGTCCTGCTCCACTCAGCCTTGGGCCAGCTGAATATGGACTGAAACCTCCATGAACTGTGAGCTAATAAACCCTTCCTTCCTTTATTTTTAGTGCCGGGTATTTGTCCCAGCAATAAGTAAAAAGTAACTAAGACATTTGGTCTTTTCCTAGGCTAGGGTTGGGTGCTCTGATCCTGTCTTCCGCTTCTGGGCACCAGCTACGAAGCATGCTCCTAGTTAGCCCATAAGCGCCAGGAGAGCAACACCCCTGCCGGGCACTGAGCTGCTGAATGAGGGTGTTCGGTAGGTGTGGCAGATTCAGGGCCTTTCACTCATAATATTTTCAGTTCACAGGGGCTGTATGAGGTGTAGCCCCATTATAAATCAAGCAGTTTCTTGCACTTAACTGCTAACTAAAGGTTAATTGAATGAATGAGTGAATAAGTGAATGAATGATGAATGAATGAATGAATGAATGAATATAGAGCTAGAGGGATAGCACACTGGTTTCCCAGCACTGCCTGGGAACAAGTACTACAAACTCAAACTGCGTGGTTTGAAACAGCAGCAATGTATTGTCCCACGGTTCTGGGGTGCAGAGGTCCCTCCCACCGTGATGTGCACAGTGATGGCAAAGGTGGCATTTCCTCAGGAGCCTGCCCTGCTCACTTGCCTTCTTTCTCCCTTTGAGTAAGGAGGGGTCCAGATCCGTAAGGACCAAGGAAGGAGTCCATTTCGGTGCCATGATTTTGTTCAAGTGCTACCCAACTGCCAGTAAGTTGATAAAAGACCTTAAGTTCAGCCAGGCGTGGTGGCGCACACCTGTAATCCCAGCACTCGGGAGGCTGAGGCAGGAGGATCGGTGCGAGTTCA
>PVJA010027359.1:0-28666 GCA_004027025.1 Myocastor coypus
TCACCCTACACAAAGCAAGCGGCTCTAAGGTGCGGGCTCTTCACAGGGAGATGCAGGCCTAGATGAGCTGTGAGTGGGGGCAGCAGGCTGATCTGGGCACTGCTGGGCGATCTCCATACCCAGGTCACTTCTGGGCTACCACAGGAAGGTGACAAAGACACCCTCCGGGGACACTGCTGCTTCTGGGGGACGGTGAGCAGTGAGTCGCAAAGCCACAGCATGAGCAAACAGAAAGGACTGGAAAATAGGCTGGGGGAGCAGGCAAGAGACCAGGGATGGAAAGGAGGCCCAGGCTCACAGGGGACAGCGACTCGAGCCAGCCGGTAAGGTAAAGCACAGGGAGCCTGTCACAAACTCAAGTCTTGCTCAGTTTCCAGGGAGCAGAGCCAGTGCTACCTAGAGCTCCCCAGCAAACGGTTTAGAAAGGGCTGATCCACAGGACACAGGGAATAAAGGGACAGCTCTACATGTCCTGGTCATTTCGGCTCTACCTTCCAGCCAGGCAGAAGGGGCCTCTGTCGGCTGTTGCTCCCCACAGGCCCGAGTTACGATGGCTGCCTATGCCTTCTGCACCTCTTCAGCACAAGCCCACACACACCTAGAGAGGCTGCTGCTCTGAGCCAGTCGGGAGAGTGCCATCACCAGGAGAGTGCAAATGAGTTGTTTTAGTACTGATGGCATTGTGGGTCTGAGTACTGCTGGAATTATTTGGCTCATGATCCACTGGGATTATGTGTTTTAGTACTGATGGGGTTATCAGTCTGAGTACAGCTGGGATTGTGGGTGTGGCCTGAGGCGGATAGGCTGAGGTAGAGAGTCTGAATGGAATATGAAGAGAGACAGAGAGACAGACTTGCGCTGTTGCTCTCTGCTCTCCTGGTTGTTTGGTTGCCTCTGTCGCAATCGTTGCTGTTCTGCCACCATGAACTGGATGCGCTCTGCCCAGTTCCACTCAGCCTTGGGCCAGCCACATATGGACTGAAACCTCCAGTAACTGTGAGCTAAATAAACCTTTCCTTCCTTCATTTTGAGTGTCAGGTATTTGTCCCAGTAACGAGTAAAAAGTAACTAAGACATGAGCGTGTGCCTGCGTGTGCCCAGCCTGGGCCTGGGCAGGTGCAGCTGGCCAAGAAGTGGGACACCATGCAGAAGCTGAAGAAGAGAATTTCACCCAAACATGAGGTCCTCCTGCCTCAGCCTCCCAGAGTGCTGGGATTACAGGCAGGTCCCATCACACCTGGCTGGCGTCAGCTCTTCTTATAAGAGCTGGGACTGGGACAGCAGCAAGCAGAGACAAATAAAGCTCTGATTAGAGGGAGAGACAGAAATATTAGTGAACCATGAAACAATAAACAAAAATAACAATAGAAAGGAAAATAAATCCATGCTCTCTATATAGTGTAACTGTAAAATAGGATGACTTTAATTTTTCTACTTGCAGAGGGGACTCATGACCCAGCCACTTTCTGGGACACAACCCTACTGGCTGCCACGCAGAGTTGCCCTGGAGTTGCACTGCCCTGGCTTCCTTGAGTCCATTCAAAACATTCACCTTTCAAGGTTGCCTTGCCTTCCAGAAGAGCTAGAACTGCACAGAGCTAAGTCCTGAAAATAAAGTGGACAAAGACAGCGTCCTGCCCTTCCTCGGGGTGGAGCCCAGCAGTTGGTCTTATCTATTGCACTTCATAAAGACCCTTGGGATAGAGAGCTCCGGAGCTGCTGCAGAAAGCGGCACGGACAATGGAATGAGTGTGCTCAGAGAGAGAGAAACTGTATGACGTTTTTAACGTAAACATCCCCCACATGCCTGGTCACCTCTTGTGCATCACCCTTTGCACACACTAGTGCCTTAGTCACTATTTAACTGCTTTAGTTGTTCAAGGTCTCCCCTTACCTTCCCTCCCAGCAGGGACACACCAGCCCAGCCTGGCTCGTCTCCTGGAAGGGCCCAGCCCTGGAATCCACCACATTCCCTCTCCTGCTGCCACCTCCTCCCCAGGGTCCGGAGCCACAGGACTCTGAGCACTGGGAGTCCCCTGGGTGGAGCCCTGCAGTGCTCCCAGGAGAGCTCTGTGCAGCTGTAAAGCCCTCAGCCTCACAGAAGCATGCCCGCCCCTGAGAGGTCTCCAGCCCCACCCTGTACCCCGCCCTGGTGGCTGGGGAGGCCCTACTGTGTGCCACATGTCCGCAGAGCCCGATGGAGTCTGTCTGCATCCACATAGCGGGAAAGGTGGCTCATACCTGACATGCAAACTTCCACCGCAGATGGCTCTGTGATTCTTAGGGGATGAGTCCCCACCTCCCATCCCATCTAGATGGCTCTATGATCCCCGCACAGGGTCTCAGCCCCTCCCCTCCAGACTCCACACGGTGCACGGTCCACACGCACACCTGGGGCGTGGCTGCCCAAAGGCATGGCAGCCCGAGAATCCCAGCCCTGAGTCTGTGGCCTCTGCTGTGCATCCGATTAAGAAGACTTCTTTCTTCAAAACCACAAACTATAAAGGTATTTTCCACTTACTCACCTAGAAATCATCCAATGGTCTAGAAATGACTCAAAGGCCGTCCACAGCCACACAACTCGCTTCCTAACAAAGCAAGCATTTAATGACTGGAAGTGCAGACAACTGAGCCACACTTACTGCACAGGTCGTGAGGCTCTGCCGTGCTCTGCATCCAGCCTGGGCCAGGCTCAAGGGCAGAAACCCAAGGGACTGCAGGGAACATATGTAACCAGGGCCCAGGGCTCTGGGCGGGCTGTGCAGGGCTGCTCCAACCCCGGGCGCATTTTATCAATGAGGACTGTTGTCTATAGCTTGCTTCCTATGTTTCTATCTGACTTTGGTATCAAGGTAATTCCAGCTTCCTAAAATGAGCTGGAAAATGCTTCTTCTCCCATTTTCTGGAAGATCTGGTGGAAGGGCAGTTTTACTTATTTTTGAGTGTTTTGTAGAAATGAACTGTAGATCTATCTAGGTTTGGGCTTGAGGGAAGATTTTCAAGAACACACTGTCCTTCCTTATTATAGCTCTGTTCAGATTTCCTGTGCGCCAGCGGGACTCTGGGGCTGGGTCTCAGTGTAGGAGTCCTGGGCCACTTCTGGGTCACTGTCTTGTGTAGACTGCTGCAGTATAGGTGCCTGTGTGCTAGCTGCACCTCCTGGAGCCCGGACAGTGCCCCCCGATGCCTGACACCTCCAGGAGCCCGGACAGCGGCTCCTTGCTCCCCTGGTGCCTGACGCCTCGCAGTAAGTCTCTTCCCAAGGAAGGAGCTCATCTGTCCCCAAGCCAGACTGTGAGGGTGTCGGGCAGCAAGCACCCAGGGCCATGTACCCCACCACACCTCTCTGCATCTCACCCCAGGAACTGTTCCATCACAGGCCCGGAAGTTAGAATGTCATATGAAAGAAGTCAGACCCCCAAGCGTGGACAGTAAGGAATGCTCTAATACGAGAAATCTGAAGCATGAATACATCAAAGAGCAAAGCCAAAGACAGACCACAGGAACCCAGGAGAGAGACGGTTTGCCGGCTCCAGTCTCCTGCACCGCTCAGGAGTCTGAATGGTCAGGCATGCTATTCACCCAATGCCTGAGGCCTCGTGTGGCTACTGGCCGGTCCTCTCCTTACACCCACTGCTAAGTGCACTGCCCCTGGCTATTTCTGCTTTAGTCCAGGACTTCTGCTTGGGGCTTCCAGTGGGGTTCAGGGCCTACAAGCATCAGTCCAGTTTCTATCAAGGCTTTTTTTGGGGAAAACAAATCACCGAGCCCCTTACCCTCCCCCATTTCCATTTCATGAAGTTTATGGAAACAATACAACCCAGATCCACCATCCTGGGTAGATAAACCCACACCCCTTCTGAATTGGACAGCTCTCTATGGGAAGCAAGTAGCACAGCACCCGAAAGTCTACCCACATTGAAAGGATTACTCTGGGACCCTTTCCGTCCAAATACAATAAACCATGCTTTGACAAAAATACCAGTAGCCCCTGGAAGCAACTTCAAATTATTTGCAAAAATTGTCCAAAAACTAAGTTAACATCCATCATGTATATTTGAACCAAAACATCTGTCTTTTCCCTACATGTGCCTTTGTTCCCAAGCTCCTACGGATGGAAAATCCAGCACACTCAGCGCTGAGCATAAATGGGTAAACGTGAAAGGCACCAGGCCGAGAACACAGGAGCTGAACTGAGCCACACTGAAAACTTCTCTGGAACACATTCATGAGTCTAAGACTAAGCAACTGTCCCGGCCTGGAAGTGCTCCAGGATGCTGAAAAATGAGCCCCGGAACGCCAGCCACAGCAGCCTGACCCACAGTCAGGCCCCTCAAAAGGCTCTCAAGGGATCCCTGGGTAGAACAAACACCAGAACTGGGAAAGACGGAGGCTTCTGGGATACACTTTCCTCGTCCTGGTTGTCCGGGCTTTCCAGTCTCAGAGCCATCCCTGTCCAACAGAGCAGTCTTTCTCTAGGACAAATCAGCTGGCCACCAAGGGCACAGGTGGGCAGAGCAGCTGTGAGGAGGCTGGGGTGTGGTAGCTGTAGGATGTTCCCCAATCTTCCATGTGCTCCACAGTGGGCTCTTGAGAGGTGGCTGGGTCATGAGGGTGCTGTGCTCAGCTCCGGATTCCTCCTCTAATGAGTTCAGCAGCCAGCTATCCCATTGTGGTGCGGCTGGGCAGAAGCGGTCACGGGGTGTCACCTAGAAGGGTGGGCTGTGTCTCCTGCCCCACCTCCTGCCCTCTCTGCTTCCGGGCTGCCATGGCGTGGGCAATCTCCCCTGCCAGGCCCTTCTACTATGCCGTCTCTGCCTTGGAGCAGCTGACCACAGACAGAGGCAGCTGACATGGCGAGCCGAGTAAGCCTGGGAGCTGCAGGTGCCCGTATTGTGTCCGGGTGTCAGCCAAGTGGCTCAGACAAAGTCCTGGGCACCATTCGCCACACGGCAGCTCATGCTTCAAAGCTGCACACACAAGCTGTACACAAAAGTGCACAGAGGTGGTCCTTCAGCCCACTGAAGTGGACACTTAATGCCCAAATGCCAGAGCCATGCCACACGATATTGTCCTCAACAATGGTGACAATGCGCAAAGGACAAGTTCACACTATGATGCGTGACACTTTGGGGGTGCAACGGTAGCTTTTGCTCTTAAGACACCAGTCTGGTTCCCTAGACCAGCACCTCTGTCATTCTGGGATCTCTCCGGATGGAGCCAGGATGTTCTGACTTGCAGCTTGGCTGGGGTCTGCCCAGACGGCTCCTAGGGGTAGGAGGCAGTAGGGCAGCCGAGACGCTTCTCCTGAGGGAACAGCCAGCCGGGCGGCTCATCCACACGCACGCGCACACACACGCGCGCACGGGGTTCCCTGCCCTTGCTCAACCCCCTGTCCCCCCGCCGATGCCTAGCACTTAGCTAACTGCAAGCTGACATCACTCTCCCGTTACTCACTCAGCCTTCCAGAGCTCAGACTCACAGCGTCACGGTCCCTTCCCTGTGGCTTCTGTACCATGCGCTAAATACAGTCCATCAGCAGCGTCTCTGCTCGCACTTCTCAGGCCCCTCCCCGCCTTCGCAGGACCCCCCTGCAGGTCCTCCGTATGCCCCACGATGAATGATCACCTGAAGAAATCGTGGGGCGCCCCTCTGGCGCTGTGGTCCCAATGATCTGTCACTACAGCCGGCGATCATGCACGCCATGATGAAACAGACTCACTGCAAAAAGTCTGGCCCAAAATTACAGTGAATGGCTTTTTTTTTTCAGTTATTTTGCTAATTCTTGCTGAGGTAACAGTGTGTGCGCCTGTGCGCTGCATCCTCCTAAGTGAATCAGGAAGAGACAGAGGGGAAGAATGCGTGATAGGAGACGCACAGATTTCAGCTTGGCACTCAGTCTGTCAGCAGGGGTGCAAATCCCGTGATGAACTCGGGTGTCCTGATCTGAAGAGGCCTCCTGGCCGGATGCAACAGAGCAGCCACCAGAGCTCACAGCTGCACACCTGCCCTGACCACTAGATGGCGCCACACAGTGCGCTAAGAACAGCACGAGGCCTCTGGCTCAGTCCTCACGACCAGTTAGGTGCAGTCAGTGCCCTCCCCTTCAAGACGACAGGGCAAGTGATGGGGACAGGTTTGCTGCAGCCACTCCTTCATCAGGACTCCTTGCAGTCAGCCTTGAGTCCACACGGACACCCGCTCCTGGGGCCCCGGCCTCAGCGGCCTGGTAACTTCCCTTCTAATGCCAGACCAGAGACACCAGCAGTCACAGCACAATGGCCAGCGAGGGCTGACCTTGAGAGGGACACACAGCCTCTCTCCCCCATGCTCAGTGTTGGTGGCATCAGAAGCACATGTCTGGGGACTGGCCTGGTGACGCCCAGGGCATGAGGGCTTTGCTATGGTTTCAATGGAGGATGTTCCCTAAAGCCACGTGTGTCTAAGGCATAGCTTCCTAAAGGTGACTGGGTCATGGGGCCCTATGTTCACCAGTGGATTCAGCAGTGAGGCCCTCATCACTAACCATGCTATAAGGTGGCTGGGTCTGGGGTACAGCCTGGAAGGGTGCTTCTCACCCCTGGGCCCCTCCCTTCACTCCCTGCTGCCCTCCCTCAGCCCCTTCCCCTGCACCAGTTAGCCATGGACTGAGCCCTCAAAACCATGCTCCAGATGAATATCCTCCTCTCTTATGCTCTGAGTCTCCAGTATTCATCCCAGGGACGGGAAACTGAACAACACAGTCTTCCTCTGTCCTCCACCGGGGCCGCAGGGCTGATGCTGAGCTTGTATGCCTGCGTTCTCCAGGTAGGCCTCAAATCTCAAGCTCGGAGGTCCACCAGGAAGTTGGGCAGAGCTGCTGAGCACGCGTCCCATGGGGGTGTCCCACAGCTGGGAGCTGTGCCTCCAGAATGCTGCTCAGAAGTCAAGCCGGACGGGGCCACAAACTGGAAGAGCAAGAAGCTGCTCTGTTGGCCTTGGAGAACAGACTCTGAGTGTAGGTGTGTTCCAGGGGACCTGATGATGGCAGGCTTCTCAGTGACAAGCTAATTACAATGGAGTCCATGAGGTTTCTTCTCAGAGGGTCCTTGTCCTAGCAGTGAGAGCTCTCTTCATGTTCATCTGGAGAAAGGCTTATGAGAACAAGGACAGAGGTTGACACCCCTAAAAACATCATCCCTCCATATGCACCGTGTCATGAGACCCTTTCCCAAGAACCTGCCAGGAAGTCACACCCATGCCTGGCATAAGCAAAGAAGCCGGGGGAGGGGGCAGGTGGGGAGGGGGCAGCCCCGAAACTTCCTGCCTCCAGAAAGCCAGTGGGCAGGAAGCTGAGGCTCTTCCTGAGGCTGGTCAATAATGCAAACTGTAGGCTGGCAAGAGGCTGCCATTGACTGGTCACTGTCCCTTAGGGCTCTGCAATGCCATGTAACAGCCCTGGGCTCGAGTGACGTGTGCCACTCACTGCCCACCTGCTAGGGGCACCACCCTTGCCATTCCTCACTCAGGGGCAGTCCATGGGCCTCAGGGGCAGGGCTATCAGTTACCGTAAATCCATGGCGCTAGCACAGGAAAGGAGGCACAGGGACACCCGGGGCCAAATCCTTAACCTTGTAGGGTGGAGCTGCTAGCCTGAGCAAGACTGCCCCCTGCCTGTCCCTAAGGGGTTGTGGCTGGCTCTACATGTGATCTGCTCACATGAGGACCCATGACTTCGGCAGTGGAGTCTCAGGCAGAGTGACACTATTTGTCAGATGGTGGCTTATGCACGGGAATATGTTCTGCTGTTTTTAATTAATCTGGAGATGTGCTCATGATCTTGAAAATTAGGAGCAAACGAGAGGAAAACTATAGACAGGAGCTGGAACATTGGTTTTCTGCGGGCTTACTAACTCCTGATTTTTGAAACCAGAGAAATATAATTTGCTTCAATCCAAGTCTTCATTGTCTCTTCTTGGAGTGTGGGAGATCCAGGCGTCAAAATCTTTCCATGTATTTTCTCTTGCATGAGAAACCCAAAGTGTAAATAAAAAGCAGAAGACAAGGTCTGTAGCAGGAAAGCCGATCTTTCTCAGGAAAGAAGAGGGCAAGAGCTGGGGAGCGAGGGGGCAGGGGTGCAAAGGAGCCCCCCGTGTGCCAGCTGCACACCAGAGGTATAAACCCTGCCCTGCCAGTGCGCACCCCAAAAAAATTCTAAATGAATAATCTGCCAGAGAAAGCCAAGGAACCAGAAGTGTCTGTGGCTCCAGTGACCTTAGCTTTCCGGGGTGCACAGAGCCTTATTGTTTTGCTAATGTGACATTTTCTCTTGGCTTTTAAGTCCAGCGTTGAGCAGCAGGGCCAATTATGATCCCGAGGAGAAGCAGCTGGCTGTGGGTTACCCACAGGTGCTTGCTCGCTGGGTGTTTGCTCTGGAAACAGCCAGGTCTCAGAGCCCAGTGGGTGAGCCCACCCTGGAGCTCCGGGTCTCCTGCGCGCTCTCTCTCGCCCTGCTCCACCCGCCCTCCCCTCCCTTATTTGAGGGGTGTGGGAATCAGGGACTCAAACTCAGGGCCCTGTGCTTGCCAGGCAGGTGCCGCCCTGCTGAGCTTCATGCCCAGCCCCTTCACGCTCCTTCTCCTTTTGTCCTCGTGTGGCCCCCAGGGCACGCAGCCAAGTCCACGCTGTGCCAGGCCCCACCAGGCCTTCCTTCTCCCTCTCCATGCACCAGAGACTCCCAGCACTGAAGGCAGCCCTGAATCAAGCTTGCACACAGTTCAGCCCCCAGGGAGGAGAGCCTTTCAGGCAGGGATTGTGAATCCTGACAAGTGGCTCTGAGCAGGGCTCCAAAGCTGGCACCTCAGAAGCATCGGGGTGGCATGGAGGTCAGCTTTCTGGAATCCTGCCTCCCCTGAAGGCACCAGCTGGGTTTTCTCTTACAATGCTGCAGAAGCCACGTTTTCAGTTGGCTCCAGGACCTCCAAGTCAGAACGCGGCAAATACAAACCACCTGCTCTACCCCCCCACCACACACCCCCTCAGGAAGCTGCTAGTCGCTTCCCAGCTCCATCTTAAGAGGTCTAAAGATCTCAGAATGCCAAGTGTCTGGCTTTTCCACTGGGGGCCTCAAACTGGGCCAGCCCAGCCTCCTGGGCACCCTGCTGCCAGGCTAGGAGTGGCATGCCACTGAAGCCAGCCTCAATTTCCTGCAAAAATGACAATTAAGAGCTTCTAAGTCCGCACTGCAGACAGACAATAGCTACGCAGGGAGGCCTGGCTGGGTTCGCAGAGGCTCAGGATCATTATTAGTCCGCTTCCCATTGCTAAGCAACAGCTCCGCTGCAGTCCAGCTGCTCGGGCGGGCTCAGCTCTCTCGGCAGGAAATGAGTGTTCGATCCAGGGTGCACAGGCAGAGCCCGGGAGGTCGCTGGAGGCTCTGCTCCAACCTCAGGTATTCCCTCTGGACCTCACCCCCCAGCCTCCTGCCTCAGCCGCCCAGAGTGCTGGGGTTTCAGGGGTGCACCCATGCCTGGCTGCAGGTATGCTTTCTTCCCAAATGTGCCTTTAAATTCAATTTGATCCAGAATACTCTGACCCAAGTTTACTGGCTATCAGGATACCCACCTATGCTTGCTACTTACTGCTACATAATAAATTACCCTTAAGTCCAAAAGACTTAATATACACAGCCTGGACAACTTAGTGACTTTGGCAAAACCCTGTCTCCAAATAAAAAAGGGCTGGGATATAGCTGAGTGTGAAGGTTCTGGGATCAAACCCCACTAGGCAAAAGTTCTATTATCTCACAGCTTCCTGAGGAAAAGCATCTGGAGGCTTGGCCCCGGCCAGCGGCTGTAAGTGCCCTGGGTCCACGGTCCCCTGGGGCTGGGGGGCCTCAGCCCGGTTCATGCCCCTGGCTGGTTCCCTGGTTTCAAAGACCATGCCACACCTTGTGACTCAGCAGATGGCTTCCCTGGCATCGAGGGACCCAAAGAAAAAGGAACCAAGACAAAGTCTTCTTGAGCGACGCTCCAAGCTCAGACACCACTTCGGCTTTCCTCCGCTCCTTCAGCAGGAAGGAGTTCCTAAGCCCGGATGTGCAAGCCTGGGGACAACCACCCCACCTCGCAGGGGCCGAAGACTAGGAAAGGCGCCCATACGGGCCTGTTCTTATTCAACAGCTCCGTCATCTGTCATTTCATTGGCCGCATAATTAAAACACTGGGATAAGCTTTCAGCTACAAAATCACCCAAGTGTCTCACCAAAGACTAAATGTGGTTGGGGCTAGGGAGATAGCTCAGCAGTCTAAGCACCTGCCTGGCAAGCTCAGGGACCCAGGTTTTATCCCGGTACGGCATGTGCCAGCCCCACCCTGAGCTGGCCACCAAAGCTGCACAAGGTGGGGCACGCCTGTAATTCCAGCACTGGAAAGGCTGAGACAGGAGGATCACTGTGTCCAAACTGAGTAGTGAGACCCTGCATCAAATAAATAAAAGATTAAAAAGAATTATACGTGATTTTTTTCCCAGTAGAAAATTCACAGGGAAATGTCATCCCTTCCACACACACTTTCAAGGCATTCACAATTTCTAACTTTCCAAAGGAATGCTCTCTGTGGCACCTATGTGACTGTTTCTTGGTGAATATTTATTTGTTTATTATTATTTATTTATTTATTTATTTATTTTGGGGGAACTGGGTTCAAACTCATGACCTTGCACTTGCCAGGCAGGCACTTGTGTAACGGAGCTATCTCCCCAGCCCCCCTTCTTGGTTAATTTTTTTAAATCTGTATTCTCACCAGAGAATCATGAATCCTGTGTTTAGATAACCTTCTTCTCTCTCTAATTGATCTTTCTCAGCCTAAGATTTTTTTCATCTTAAAGCGAAGAGTCTTGCTAGGTGGGGTGGGACAAACCTGCAATCCCAGCCCTTGGAGGATGAGGCAGGAGGACTTCTGTGAGCTTAAGACCAGCCTGGACCATGGAGCTAGGACCTATCTTAAAAAAAAAAAGATCTCTATCTTCCGTTAATTATTTGTCACCATGGAAAGTGCTACCACAGCAGCATTCGGGGTGAACAGCCCCTGAAGGGCACTTCGGAGGAGCAGCTGTCTGGAGCGCCCAGCAGGATGCGTTGGGGACCTGCTGGCCCCGACCCAGGATGCAGCTGTGTCGCCTGGGACGCTGCTCCCTTGCAGTGCTGAGGTCGGCCACAGCGGAGCCTGCGTTTTCCTCTGCGCTGGTCCGTGGCTGTGGAGCCCGCAGTCCTGGCAAGAGGCCACGGGTGAAGCAAAGGGAACCAGTCGCGCGAACTCCCGAACGCTTGGCGTCTCGCAGGAGAAGCCCAAAGTGCCAGTGAGCCAACGGGCAAGATCAAAGGAGGATAACACAGCGTGCCACAGGAAGGTGGATCTTTCCCAAGGGGCAGGGAGGGCAGGAGGGGAGGAAAGCGGTGCGGGAAGAAGCGAGCCGTGCCGGGTGTAAGCGCAGCACCCCACAACGCACATGCGCTCTCTACGTAATGCGCACGCACCCTTTACGGTCTGCGCAGACTGGTCACAATTTAAAAGCCCGAGAAATCCCACTTGTACCTCCTAGTGAGAGCTGCAAGTTCCAGAAGGAGAAAACTTTGCTAGGAAAAAGCAGAGCAGCACACAAGAGAAGAGGAGGAGTGCGTGTGCAGAAAGCAAGATGGGGTGCCGTCCTCTTACGTGACACCGGGAGCCTGCAAGCCCGAGTCTCTGAAAGCCGCATGGAGCACCTGGCACAGGCCACCCATTTCTCACCCAGTAAAACAGGAAGCAGAATGAGCCGGGCATAGTGGTGCGGGCCCGCACTCCACTGTTCAGGAGGATGAGGCAGGAAGATTCCTGTGGTTTCCAGGCAGGCAGGAAAACAGGCACAAACTGGCTGGAGCCCGCACCCCAGCGTTTAAAGGTTGCCAGCAGCAGTCGGCACCTCTCTGCCCTCTGAGGTGTCCACAGAGCTCCGTGGAGCTCCTCTGTCGCCTCTCTTTCAGGGGCCTCTTGCTGGATCCTGCCCCACCCACCATGTCCCTGTCCCACTGGAGTCCCTGCTGTAAGACAGCTCCAGGTCAGCTTGCGCATCCTGCATGGGTGTCAGGTCCAGCGTGCGCCACAGACCACGACAGACAAACCCCAGCCTAGGCTTTCCCTAAGCCCAGCAGTGCAGCGAAGCTGCCACCACAGGGCTGAGCTGGGCATCCTCAGAAGTCCTAGGGCACAGCCGCATCAGGGGACCTCGGGGACAGCGACGCACAGGAACCCATGACCTTCTGTAAGTGCAGCCCAGTTCTGAGTGCAGACAGGACATGGATCTCCTCCAACAGATCACAGTCATGGAGCCCTGGCCTTCCTGAGAAGAGGGTCATGTGTCCTTGGCCACCTCCCACAGGTTACTATCACCAAGCTGTTTCCCTAGCAGAGATGCCTGCCAGACAGGGCTCTCTCGGGCCCCAGCCACGAAAGCTGCTGCTTAGGGGACCACAGGTGGCTGAAGAGGTGTGCAAAGGAGAGAACTTGGCGAGCTTGCTGCCCAGCACCCAGACGCAAGAGCGGGAGTCACAGGGGTCCAAGACCCCCACACATTCAGTTCACTCTTCCCAGAGCCGTGGCAGAATCAGCGCCCAGGGAGGACAGCCCTGTGGTGGGGCAGTGCTTGTCACATCTCCTGACCCCAGAGGAGAAACATGGTCCTGCTGTCTCTTCTGGGGCAAGGGGTTGCCAGGGAGGGGCCCTTGGATCTCTGAAAGCACAAGTGGCCAGATCGGGGCCTGGCCATGGCACAAGGAGATTCCAGTGTCACTGGAATCTGGGCTGTGTCCTCCTTAGAACTTCAGGTATGAGTGAGTCCAGCACATCTGGGCCAGCCACCGGGGACCCGCAGCCTAACGTGGCCAAAGGAGAGCTCTGCTTGATGGGGGCAGCATTTATGAAGAGTACACAGACACTCAGAAAAAGCAGGAGTTGGAACATCATCTGTCTGGGTGTCGCGTGGCCAGCCCGGGCCTCTGCTCAGCAACCTGCCTGAACCTACATGGGTAAAGCCCTGTGCAGTCAAGCAGAGGCTAGGGGCAAGGGCACCATCACCTTGACAGCTTCTGTGGAGCAAGGACAGTGACCAGAAGGGGTGTGTGCTGTACCTGGGAAGGGGCAGCACGAGGAAAGACGCTGGGGGCCCGCCTGCCCAGGTGAGGGGGGGGTGCCAGCCGGCTGCAGCAGAGGCTGTGGCTGCCTTGGGGAAACAGTGGAGGTACAGGCAGCATAGGACGCAGCTCTCCCATGCCAGGGTTCCAGTTCCAGGTAGCGTGTGTGTGTGTGCACACGCGTGTGTTGACAAGCAAGACCTGATCTCACTGGTAATTTAAACTCACTCTGCAAAGTTTTGTTTCCTGTTAACAACAGTAATGAAATTTTAATTTCAAACTATAAACTAAATACATGCAAGGTCTTATCCCTGAAATGTCAGCTAGCTATCTTTCATGAACTAATGAAGAATAATTTTTACATTCTTTGAGAAATAATGGAAAACATGTCCCAAACCAGAATCCCATAGTGGCAAAGAACGACACAGGTGCTCGGAGCCTGTCAGAGGGTAGACAAGACCGCTGAAGTCACAAAACGAAAGAAGCCGTAGGGGCTCTGATTTCCAAAGTATTCACCAATTATGACCAGGCCGTGAAAATGCAGCAGGTCTAGTCTGAGAGGCCGAGGGCCAAGAGGCTGAACCCTGGAATAACGACTGCCTGTCCTACAGGAGAAGGCGCCCTGTCACCAGCCCCCTTCAGCACATCCTACTGGCTTCCACGGTGCTGCTGGGCTGTCCTGGCCGCCTCGGAGTCCTGCACGGATTCCAGATGCTTTCCTTGCACGGTCATTTTTGTCCAGCAAATATGGCGGGCGGGAGCTCGGCATCAGGATCTTACGCGCCGCCTCGCATCCGACGGCGCTCAGCAGCAGCCTACGCCGAGACTGCTCCTCCTCCTCCCAGGGACACTCAGCGCAGAGGTCCCCGAGACCTGCTTCAGAAAATAGTAAGCCCGATTGGGCAGCGCACTTGTGTTAGCATCACTGAGGCTGATCTGTGAGGGCTCTGACGCAGAAAAGAGACGACACGCAAGAGCTGGTAGGCGGGGGGCCGACAGACGGAAGCCAAGCGTCAAAGGGAAGCACCAGAAGCTGGCGACGCCGGTAGCAAAAAGAAAAATGCCTTCCTCCTTGGGCATCGCCATAGACTCACGCCGCTGAGGGAAGACAGGGAGCCCATAGTATGTCAGGAGAAATCTCCAAACAAATACAAAAGAAAGAACAAATGGAAGAACGTAACCTTGAAAAGAACAGATCATAATAATACATGAGAACTGTGGCACAATGTCAGAAAGTACCACAGAACGTGTCACAGGCTGCTGAAAACCTTGCAGAGAATAAAGCCTTGCCTTACGGAGCAGCTCAGGGTCAGCATCACAGCATCTCCTCAGAAATCGGTCAGGCAAACAGCAAGTGAGGTAGGTGACAGAAAGTGCTTACAGTGCAAGCCCAGCCACATAAAATTCAATATCCGGTGAGGCCACCCTCTGAAAACAGAGGAGGCAGAAATAGGGACGCACTGCTAATGGACGTGCTCTACAGAAAGTGCTAGAAGTCCCTCAGAGAAAAACAAAGCAGGTCAGAAACTGAGAGCAATATTCTTTTTTTTTTTTTTTTTTGTATTTTAGGGAAGAGTCTACAGGGTGTTCAAGATTTCACTACTAGATCGGACTCACAGTGATCCACCTGTTTACAGCTTCCCAAGAGCTGGGATTATAGGGCATGCACCACCACACCCAGTCTCAATTGCCATCTCAGCAGGGCCAGGGCAGAGTCAGCACCAAAGACCTGGGGAGCAAACCTGAGCCCCTGCACCTGTTTGCAGGCACTGTAATTTACAGAGCTTTTTGGCCAGCCCTTTCAGATCTATATTCTAAAAGAATGAGTGATCACATAAAATCTTCTAACAAGACAGCTGTTTAAAGCAACAACAGTGGTGTGTGTGTGTGTGTGTGTGTGTGTGTGTGTGTGTGTGTGTAGGGGTGTAGCACCTGGCAAGTGACCTCAATGACAGCAATGTTTCTGGGAAGATTGGGACCTCCATGCTGTAAGGGAGCAGCTCCACATGGGGACAGCATCGTGTCACCTGATGGAGAAACCAGAACTCTGGTGAGCCACTGACAGAAATGGAATGTGGCAGACAGGTTACACACAGTCCACATAACCTTGTCACACAACCCAGCAAGTCAGCATGAATAAAATCAAACATCCACACAGAAACTGGTGTCGGAGCGCGGACAGCAGCCGCACCCATGGTGGCCGAGCAACGGAAACAACCCAAATGGCCTGCTGCTGCCTTCAGACTTGCCACTGTCCTGACTCCGCCTCCCCAGAATCAGGGACTCCCCAGCATCTCACACCAAGAAATGAGCGCCGCCACACCATGTGCCCTGTGGTGCTCCGACTTTATCATGTACCCATGTTGAGAGAACTTGTCGCGATGCAGGTGCTGGCCCCACTGCCAAGGCACCTGGCTCGGACAGGCAGCTGTGTGGCCCAGGGGCCTGCAGTCCTAACATGCTCACTCCCACACTCACGCATACGCCACGTGCACCATGCTGTGGTCTTCACCATGGCCCCGCATGGATGCCATAGGGGAAGCTTTGGAAAATTTAGATTCCCAAGATGCACCCTGGTGAAGCAGGCAGGGCCCCTGGCAACACAACCAGGTATCTGTAGGCTTAAAAAACTGATCTAAGACCAAACTCAGTTCTACTGGCAGCCCTGTGAGGTGTGACCAGCCTAACCAGAGACAGGCCAGGTGGCCAGTGCCCTGTGAGTACCAGGTCACGACCAGCAAAGGGCTCACTGCTTCTCCCGACAGTCGGAGCCAGGCCGTTAATTCTCCTGTGCATCCAACCATTCGTCTCCTTGCTCTGCTCCTTCACTTCACCATGCAAAAGGCTGCAAGACGCTTCCAGGTCCTGAAGCGCTGCTCCTCCCCTCTGCTGCCGCCGCAAGAGTCATTATCTCCTGCTCCTCCAGGGCCCTGCCTCTCACCCCAGACTTCATCTTAGCACAGTTCATAAGCTCCGTAATTAATGATGCGGTTCGGGGCTGAGAGCAAATGTGCAGTGTGCCCTGACCCTTTCGTTCCAGGGTCAGCTTTCCTGCTCACGTCTTCCTAGCCCTATCCCCCCTGCCTGCAGGCTTCCCGTGACAGTGGCCCCTGCAGAGCACACGTCCTGGTGTCTAAGCAGTGCTCTGAGATCCGAGCCGATGTGCACAAACAGCTGCCAGGCTCGTCAGCCTGGGTGGCTGCATGCAAGACCGAGAGGGCGGCAGGGAGGAAAGAGGAGGACAGCACTCTTGCTACAGAGGCCCTGCTACAGACGAACCCAGCAGGCTGAGTGCACAACCCCCGGTACCAGCTCTAGTCTGGGTAAAAATCCAGGAAAATCTCTCAAAGGTCAACCGTTCACAGGAAGCATACAATCTGAAGTTGGACCCCAGAGGGCAGAAGTTGCAGTTCTCTGGCTTGCAGGGTGAGGCTGGAGAAGGAAAAGATCTGCCCGGCTTTGAAAAGGGTGGGCTCCGAGTCCTCAGGCTATTAAATATGAAAACTCAAAGCAGAAGAGAGACCAGGCTTTGCCAGTGTGCAAGGTTCTCCAGCCATCTCTGCTTGGGCAGCAGAGTGGTGATTCTGGGCAGACCTGCAGGCCAGCAGCACACAGAGCACCAGTAGAGTGGTCTTGGCTTTGTTCGGTGACTGGCGCCATCCCAGCCAGACCTTGGCCAGGCCCAGCAGCAGCCTGTGAGAACTTTGCTCCACCACCTGGAAGGCTCCAGGTGTATCAAGGGGAGGGGATCAGACGGAACTTAGGGGAACTAAATTAAATATAAATTCTCAATTTAATATCTGCTTAGCTACACAGACATAACGTTTGCTTTTACTGTATAAAATACAAACTCATTAGTTACAAAAGTTTGTCAATTGCTAAATATCATTACCCATTATTAGAGCTCCTAACTATAGTTCTGTACATACAAAAATATAACTGCTTTAACCATATAATCTCTCTTGGATAAGATTTTTGGTAAGTGCTAAGGATATAACTGCATCAAAGTTGTATACCAAAGGTCAGAGGTCAGTATTATACAAAATGACAAAGAGAAGGAGCAAAATGCAGTCTCAGCCCCCAAGCCCACCCAGAGCAAATGCAGGATGTCTCCTGCATAGAAGAAGGTGGGAATCACACCATTGAAATCTCAGAATTAATAGCATCTGAAGTAAAGAAACAAATGCAGAAGGGTATAGAGGAAATCAGAAATAACCTCTGAAGTAATAAAAGAAATCCCTGAATTAACAGCATCTGAAGTTAAAGAACAATTGTAGATAAGTATAGAGGGAATCAGATGAGAAATAACCTCTGAAGTGAAAAAAAGAAACGTCTGAATTAATAGTGTCTGAAATAAGAGAACAACTGCAGAAAGGTAGAGAGGAAATCAGAGCTGAAATGATCTCTGAAGTAAAAAAAGAAAGAATAATTATAATGAAATAATAAACACTTCTAAACAAGAGATTGATAAAATAATTAGAGAATAGAAAAATGATGGAATCCTTGAATGAGTAATATGGAAAATAAATAGATCACATGAAGCAGTTTCAAAGAGATATACAGGAAAATAAAACCTCAGTCACAAACTAGCAACACCATAGGAGTGAAAGTGAAGATAGAGTTTCAGATCTTGAAGACACAGTTGCAGCTGGTGAAAAGGTAAGAGAAGATCTCCTAAAGCCAACTAGGATGCAGGAAAACGTAATTCAGCATCTATAGGACAATGCAAAGATGAACAAATGAGAATAATAGGAATCGATGAGAAAGAAGGAGTCAATACAAATGATATAAAAAGAATATGAGCAGAAGTAATAGCAGAAAACTTCCCAAATATGGGGAAACAATCTAGCATTCAGGTAACTGGAGTATACAGAACTCCAAATAACATCAACCCACATAAAAACACACCCAGATATATAATAGTGAAGATCCCAGAAACCCAGCACAAGAACAATATACTAAAAGCCATTAGAGAAAATAAAGGGATCATAATTAAAAGAAAACTCATCAGAATAACATCAGATTTCTCTTCACAAACCATGAAACCAAGAAGAGTATGGAGAAGAATACTTCAAGTCCTTTATGGAAACATATTCCAGCCCAGACTGCAAAACTCTCTTTCAAGTTTGATGGAGAAGTAAAATATTTCCATGACAAAGAACAACTAAAGAATTTCATGATGACAAAGCCTACCCTACATAGATGACTAAAAGGTATTCTGGAAAGGCACCTAAATGATCAGAACTCCACAAATGAGAATGAAAAGAACCCATCAAACAGGGCAAACAATTAAACACAGGAAATAAAGGGGTAACCAACAGCAGGTAAATAACATGGCAAGCATACATAAATGCATCTCAACTGTAACCATCAATGTAAATGGTCTCAGTTCACCAATTAAAAGAAATAGACCGGCACAGTGGATTAGGAAGCAAAACCCAACAATATGCTGTATACAAGAAGCACACTTAACTCATAAAGAAATTCATAGGCTGAAAGTGAAAGGAAAACAATACTACCTGCCCCAGCACATCAGAAAAGAGCAGGAGTAGCAATCCTATTCTCAGACAGTCTCAACTTCAAACCAAGAATGATTAAGTGAGATAAAGAAGGCCACTACATTCTGGTTAGGGGAAAAAGTCAAGAGGAAGAGATAACACTCATAAATATGTACACACTCAACACAGGAGCACCCAGCTATATAAGACAAATCTTAATGGACATGAAAATTCTAATATCCAATACCACAATCCTAACAGGAGACCTTAATACTACCTTATCCCAAAAAGATAAGTCAAGCAGACAAAAAATTAACAAAGAAGTAACAAAACTGAAACAGTACTTGGAACAAATGGTCTTAATGGACATATACAGTATGTTTCACCCAGCCACTTCTGAATACACATTTTTTCAGCTGCACATGGGACATTTTCTAAAATAGACCACAAACTAGTCCAATAGGTCATGCTTAAGTAGATGCAAGGAAACAGAAATTATCCCATGCATATTGTCTGACCACAGTGCAATGAAGCTGGAAATGAATGACAAAAGAAATCACAGAAACTCCACAAACACATGGAAATTAAACAGCACCTTCCTCAACAACATATCTACAATTTAATGAAAATACAAACACACCTTTTCAGAACTTATGGGATGCAATGAAAACAGTTCTTAGAGAGAAATTTATAGCTCTCAACTCACACATTAAGAAAACAGAAAGGGAACAAATAGTCTAATGCTACACCTCGATCTTCTAGAAAAGGAAGAACAAGCCAAACCCAAGGCCCAAAGATAGAAGGATAGTGTAAAGATTAGAGCAGAAGTTAATTCAGTCAAGACAAAGAAAACAAAGAGCAAATCAAAAAGCTGGTTCTTCGAAAGATTAAATAAAATTGATAAGCCCCTAGCCAACCTTATTAAAAAGAGGAAAGAAAAAAAATTCAAGCAATAAGGAATGAAAAGGGTGAAATTGCCACAAACCCAGTGGTGATTCAGAGTATCATTAATAGCTACTTTGAAAATCTTTACGCTCACAGCATTGAAGACACTGATGAAATAGACGGATTCCTAGAAAGGTGCAAATTATCAAAATTGAATCAAGAAGATATAAGAACACTTAATAACCCATTAACAGCCCATGAAATACAAAATGTAACTAAAAAGCCTATCAACAAAGAAAAGTCCAGGTCCTGATGGATTCACTGCTGAATTCTACAAGAAATTTACAAAAGATATAATCCCAAAACTCCTTAAACTCTTCAGTGAAATTGAAAAGGAAACAGTCCTCCCAAAATCATTCCTCAAGGCAAGTATTATGCTGATACCAAAACCAGAGCAAGATGTGACTCAAACAGAGAAGTACAGGCCAGTACTGCAGTCTCTGACCCTGGGTGAGGAGCAAGGCTCTCTGCAGAGAGAATGTTCCATCTCCCTTCCCACTACCTTGAAATTCCATTTAGTGCAACAAGAAAGGCTTCACAGTAATAACCTAAGAGAAATAAGTGGCTCAGCACCTGAGAGCAGGTATGTTTGAAGTCAGTTAGGAGGTGACTGTATTATGGGGGCTCAGAGCTGTGGGCATGGCCTTGAGGGGGCGGTTGTGGTGGGCGTGGCCCATGAAGTCATCTTGGTGGGTGTGGTGAAGCTCCCCCTCCCCACCCCCACCAGCTGCTTCCTATGACCCAGGCTGTGGGCGGCTCTCCTGTGGCCAGTTCACCATGGCCTGAAATGTGAGCCACAACCAACTCAGAAGTGGTGGGTGTCGGGTACTGTGTCCCAAAACCGAGGGAAGTGACTCAGACAAGGGTTGACTGCAGAGGCCCCCGGCGTCCCCCATGGTCCTGCTGGGCAAGGCCTGGTGATGCACAGGGCGCAGGCTCCACTGCAGTAGCCCACGCAGCCCGTGCAGCCTGTGAGGCTTCCTACCCACACCTCCCCACCTTCGCAGCTGACAGGCACAAATGCATGGGGCAGTGGTGTCTGCTTCCTGCAGGAGTCGCAAGTCTGCCAGGAGCTGCCCTTTTCTGGCCCACCTTTCCCTGGGACACCTGCAGCCCTGCCCTGGCCCCTCCCCAGGCTGCATCCTGCCTGCCATGCCAGGCTCGCAGCGCATCCTGCTTCTGCTCCGAGTCCTCTTTCCTAAGTGGGCCTGTGCCTGGCTCTCAGGGGCAGTGGCCCCCAGCAAGGCCAACAACACACAAACACAGGCACTACTGCCAGGAGGCCCCGGGCCTTCACAGCTGAGGTCTTGTGGTGGCAGAGTGTGGAGGGAAGCGTCCTGTGGAGGGTGCCAGGAGGCCCGCAGCAGCTGTGGTGGGCCAGCCAGGCTGGGACGTGAGGAGCAGGGGCCAGGCTGCTTCTTCCTGTGGCACAGTGTACACAGGGCAGAAAGAGATTCTCTAAAGGTCCCACGAACGAACAGCTGCCTTCACTGCATCCCCGGGACAAAGAGCCAATCAACAGAAAGCAGCCCCCTCCTCCTTAAATCAGGGCATTTGTGGGGGCACACTTGCCCCAAAGGCAGACCAGCTGCTGGGCACAAGAGACAGGCAACTGTCTTTTACTGACTCCCTGTAAACCCAGAGACCCCACCCTGTCACTCCACGAAAGGCTTATCTTCAGGCAACACTCAGGCCCGGATGCTGACCTTACATCCTTATGGAGCAGTGTGAGGCCCGCCATGGGCTGCTCTGCACCATTCCGAGAGGACCTTGGGGGAGGTTGGGAGCTATACAGGGCAAAGAGTACCCCAGTTTGGGTGACCACATGCCATGAAGCACGCACGCACGGGTGGCAGAGTGCTGAGGGAGCCAGGCGGGCAGACCATCCAGATGGCACACACAAGAGGCTGTACAGGCCACCCCAGCACCGCCCCAGCCCCAGCCCCGTGAGCATCTCTGGGCTGTCCCCAGGTAACACCTCTGGTTCCTACTGTAGGGTTAGGGCCGTGGGCTGTGGGAAAGGACAGTGCTGTGGCCGGGAGAAATGGCAAAAGGACAGAAGACATCACTCTCCTGGTTCCACAAACCATGACTGGAACCAAGTGCTCCGGCTCAGGAGAAAACAGAAAAATCCTTAAAGCCAATCGCTGACTGGCCTGCGCGGAGCCCTTGCTGCCTGCAGAGGCAGCGGCAAGGATGAACACCAGGTCCCTCTGCTCGAAGCCAGCCGTCATCTTCACTACTTCTTTACCCTGAGAATGAACTGTCAGCAACTCAGAAGGGATCGGCAGCGACAGGAAGCAAGCGGACGCAGAGTGCAAGTGAGAGCCACGCTGGCCCTCGCAGCTCCCCGCCGGCTCGCACAGGCTCGCAGCCACCGCCTCGGCTGAAGCACGGTGTGTCCATAGTCATGTGGCCACGCTGGCCTAAGCGTGGCAGGGGCACCTTGGAGGACACCCCATTCCTTGGACACAGCACCCCACAGGTACAGCCTGCATACTCCACAAGGCTCCCCGGCGGGCACTTGCTAATTTGCCTATTCGTTTCATTTCATTACTTATATTTATGGGTGAAACAGTGATGCTCTGATGTGTGTGTGTGTGTGTGTGTGTGTGTGTGTGTGTGTGTGTGTGTACCAGAGATGACTGAACCAAGCTCATCAGCATACTCGTCACCTTTTCTGTGTGGGCCGAGAACATTTCAAATCCACTCAGCGAGTTTCAAGAACTCAGAACACCGGTACTAACCGAGTCGCTGTACCACGTAGTAAGCCTCAGGACTAACTCCTCCCCTCTAACTGAATCTGCTTCCCCCAATATCTCGTCACCCGCTCTAGCCTCGGCCACCCCGGTCTCACACACAGCTCCTCCCTATGCTAGGCTTTGCCAGATTCCACCCAGAAGCAGCGCAGGCCTCCTCACAGGTTCACAGGTCCCTGCACCTGGCTCACAGAGGTGACCAAAAACTAACGCCAATGTTTCAGGTTTTTTGTTTTGTTTTGTTTTTTATGTATTTGTTTCAGGGTCTCACTGTGTAGCTCAGAGTTTTAGTGATCCTGTTTTCAGCCTCCCCGGTGCTGGGATTACAGGCCTGCACACCACACCCAGTCTCTGTTGCTGGCTCACCATGTGGTACTGGGGAACAAACCCCCGGTCCTTGGGCTTGCCTAAGCAGACACTTAGTCCGCTGAACTATCTTGCTGGCCCAATCTTTCAGTTTTAAATCTGCACTACCGCAAAAAGCAAATGGCCAACCATGTCCCTCAGAATCCTCTCCCTGGCTTCCAACACACCACTGCCTCCTTCTCATCACTTTCTGAGGAGCTGGGGCGTCCTTTTTGCTAAGTGTTTTTACCAGCTGTGATTAAAAAATACAGTGAGCCCAGCTGCCAAGCATCACCCAACAGAAAGTCAGCTTACACCAGCATCTTGCTGTCTCCCCATCCACCTGACTCACTGGCTGTGGCACCGCGTGATTTCTGGCTCTTCCCCAAAGTCAAAATGACCAAGAAAGGAAATCATTTTGGAAGACTTGGGACATTAAAGCAGCCAGGAGGGCTGGCAAGATAGCTCACTGGACTAAGCCCCTGCTAAGGCAAGCGCAGGGACGAGGGTTCCATCCCCAGCACCACGTGCCATGTCGGCCCCACCCCCTGGCATGCTGAGCCAGCTACTAAGTCTGAGCATAGTGGCACATGCCTGTAATCCCAGCTCTGAGGAGGCTGAGACAGGAAGAACCAAGCTGTGTAGTGCAACCTCGTACCAAACACAGAGGAAAAAATAAAAGCAGCCAGGACAGATGCTCAGGAAAGAGGTCTCCAGGACATGTCACGAAGGACAGGAGGATAGGATTTCCCACAGTGCTTTGTGAGCAGAGCTCCCCCCAGACCCTAGGGACTGCACTGTGAAGCCCATCCTGGGCAGGTCCCAACTCACCCGGGGGACTCCCATGTCCTGCTGCAGCCGTGGCAATCGCAAAAGCAGAAGCCGGAGAAACGGAGCAGTGGGCACCGTCAGCTGTCTGTCCTGGTCGTGCGGAAGAAAGCGAAGGGAAGGTGAGTCAGGCGGACAGCTTTACAGTGGAAGCGCTCTCATTTTATTCAAAAGCAGAGGAAGGGTTGGGCTGGTAGCGTACGTGACTCCTGCTAAGAGGGGGATGGTAGGGCTGTACCCCAGCAACCCCACGTTGGGCATGTAACCAGGAGAGATGAAAACACACAGCACGGGTCTCAGCCCCCTCTCTAGGGTCCTGCGACTTTGTCCTATCAGGAAAAGAAAGCCAGGCTGAGGAGCTCATGCAAGCACGGGGCCATTTCCGAATAATCCTCAAAGAACTGAAAAAGCTTATATGTGCATAGAGCCCTCTAGGTAGGTGCTTCCCCAGCTGCTCGGGCCCTCACAGGTAGGGACCTGGGAGTGACCAGTCCACGGAGAATGGTACCAGGTCATGGGTTGTCGTACCGGGCCACAGGAATGTGGTACCCAGTCACAGGTGTACAGTACCAGGTCACAGGTGTGTGGTACTGGGTCCCAGGTGTGTGGTACTAGGTCACAGATATGTGGTACTGAGTCACAGGAGCATGGCACCAGATCATGGGTTGTGGTACCAGGCCACAGGAATGTGGTACTCCGTCACAGGTATGTGGTACTGGGACACAGGAGCATGGCACCCAGTTGCAGGTGTGTGGCACCAGGTCACAGATATGTGGCACCCAGTCATAAGAGCGTGGTACCAGGTCTGTGTTGTGGTACCGGGCCATGGGTGTATGGCACTGGAGGAGCCCACGACTGTTTCCCAGCTGGCATGATGTAGGGAGGTGGGCGTGCCCTGGCGGGTATAGCTCCCTCTCGCTCCCCTGTTCGCTCTCTGCTTCCTGCTGCCATCCCTGTGATGAGCAACCCTGCCCTGCCCTGTCCCTCTGTCATGGCGCCTTGCCCTCAAAACAGCCAACTATGGGCAGAAACCTCTACACTCTGTGAGCCAAAGCAAACCTTTCCTCCTTCAACCTCCCTTGGTAGGCTCTGTGTTCCAGCGAAGCGACAGTAACCAAAATGACAGTGAACAGCGTCTGGCTCGCTCTTGCACTTGTGAAATCTTATCTTCCTGGGCAGTAACCCCAAACTCTTTGGGGCGTTCACTCAAGAGGGTCCACCCCTATGACCATGGTCACAGAAACTGCCGGGCCTGCACTGACCCAGGACACTAAAATAAACAGCACAGAGATTTGGCAAATGCCACAGCAGTCACATGACGAGCCAGGCTGGTCCAGCTTGTCAGCTTTGGTCCCTCAAACAGCAAGTAACCCCCAACTCCCGAGAGCCCTAAGCACCAATGGGCCCACGCTGACAACAGTGCAACCCCACCCTCACCACTGCTCTTAGAGACAGGGATAATGACAACAGCTCCCACCGAGCAGCTGAGGCCACACATGAAATGGCTTGGAAAGCCACACCCTGTCTGCATGTCCTGCCTGAATGCTCCGCATGAAGCCTGGGAAGGACAGCAAAGCACCTTTGTATTTCTCCCTGGTCATCGGGGTGAAGCTATTTTAACAATTGCATAATTTTCTCTCCTGACTGAGATGACTGGCTTGAGGAGAATTCCAGAATAGCCATTCCTTGGACACTCCTATCTGGGTGATGGGGCAGGCGTAGGGACCCCGCCTCCTGTTCTGACTGTCTCCGCCAATTGCAGGACCTCTGCTGTGTTCCCTAATGGGCTACATGACCACATTTCCAACTTTCCATGACCACGTATACGAACAAATCCGTTTATATAACTAACAGCAGTGATGGGACCCAGGCCCCTGGACCTTATTGTAGATATTGGAGACTACAGCTCCCCAGTGGTGGGGCACCCCTGAGCCCATTCCTAAGGCTATGCCAGGCTCCTGGTAAGGACCTAGAGCTGGGCACACAGTAGGGTTCCTGGGATGTGGGTCTACCTCCTAGGGTAAAGCGGGATAAGAGGGGGGACCTGTCGGGTCCATCCAGCACAGACCTCCCCACTCACCTGTCACCCTAAGTCCTTCTCAAACATCACTGCTTCTGATTCACTGTACCCCAACACCATGAGGTTTGGGGCTGAGACAGAGCCAGAGCCTGCCCCCACTGCTCGGCCCGAGCCCTGGCCCAGTGCTTACCTCCAGGCTGCCGGTAGCGCAGATGCCGAGGCGTAGAGGGTGACCTGCACGGGGACAGCTCCATGGCATCCACCGCCGCTGGGGTGCTCTCCACGCCTGCTTGTTCTGAGGGCGTCGACTCCGGGGCAGCTGCTAGGAAACAGCATGACTTTACAGCCAGGCCAGATAGAGGGAGTCCCATCAATGCACGTGCAGAGACCAGAGCACGCCTTAAAGGTGGTGCACGTTCTGAGCAGCCTCTACTGGAAAGGACTTCCCCAGGAAACCAGAAACATGCTAAGCCATGATCTCCAGCCATGATCTGACAACCCACGGATGTTGGCTGATCCTGGCCAGCCCCTACTGTTAAAAGCTGCAGGAATCTGCAGAGGGTTCCCTGCCTGCAGGGTGTTAGGCCCTTCCTGCGGTGGAGAAGAGAGACCTTTTCAGATTATGAACCAGATCAGGGTCAAAATCAGGCCTGGGTACCTCTTTGGCCAGGCTGGCCCTTGAAGCAGCCAGAGGGCTCTGTCATCGCTCCACTGGGGAACCCCAGCATGGAGGCTGCACTGGCCTGCCCAGCTGCACTCCCCCGGTGTGGCTAGGGAGACCTACGCTAACCAAACTAAAGTCACACTTCAGTTGCATCAGCTTCCTGGCCAGGCCTCAGGACTCATAGGGTGGCAACTTCCGCCAGCCTCCTAGAGCCCAGGATGTGGAGCCACAGGCAGCTGGAAGCAGTGCAGACCCCCAAGTGAGCCGCAGGGGAAGCATGAGACAGTTTGAGCCTCCTCACTGCCAGGACACGGTCAGACAGACAGACAGACCTCACCTGTGGCCACACAGCCAGGCAGCCACAGAGCCAGGCTGCTGCTGCCCCTTCCCTGGCTGTGGACCAAGCACAAGTGTCACCTCTCCCAAGGAACACTGTCATGCCAACACGGGTACATGCCAGCAACTCTTGGTTTCATCTTCCTGGTGCTTGTCAGTCATTCCACAGATTAAGGCTGAGCGTCAGCTCGGCTCTCGGGACAGAGCTCCAGCCACCCCAGCTGTCTTAATGCCGTTCAAGATTTCGCTTGGCAAACGTGCCAGGATCCCAAATGACTTCCCATAGCGCCATCTGCACACTCACATGTGATTCACTCCTTAGGAACAGGACCACAATTTTCATCTTTTCAAAGGGGCCGGGGACAGGAAATGGTTGGCCTCTTTCCTTGAATGACATAATTACAGTAAAGCTGGCAGTGCTGCAAGATGTAAAACATCACTGCTTAGCTGGTAGTTTCATTATGATCGAAATAGCTCAGAGCACCGCAGCACGGCCGGCATCTGCTGTGGGGGAGCTGGCGGGACAGAAATACAGGCTGTGGGGCAAAGTGAAGGGGATCCGTGGTCAGCAGCATGTGGAGCATAAAGCGCCCCCAAAGCACTGGACAAGACCCTGTACCCTGGAAGCTGAAGACCAAAGGACCGCACTGTGGGTTGCAGAGCCGCGGGAGGACAGCCCGGCCAGCAGAGGGCAGCTCCTCCTGGCCCATTCCCTGTGGGCTCCAAGCCAAGCCTGCAGAATGGGTGCACACAGGCGGCCTCGGGTGACGCTGAAAGCAACAGGGCCCTCATCCCAGGGAGGCAGTGCTCAGCTCAGAGCAGAGCCACATGGGTAATAAGATGCACAGCAGGGCCTGGGGCACTGCTTGGGCGAGGGGCTCCCCTCCGAGCCTGCCAGGGGCTGGTTGTTCCTGCAGAAGCCATCTGGGCGTGGCACCTGAGTCCAGGTGCGGTGGGGGTCACAGGAGTAGCTGGAGGGAGAAGGAAGGCGGGGGCCTTACGTGTCCACCAAGAGATGAAGGGTTAAAGAACGTGTGGCACTAACACATCCGGGAGGACGACTCTGCCACACAGAGGAGTCCTCTGTGGGGAACCGGAGCCCCCTGAGACTGCCATGCCGCGCGACGCAAATCAGACACATACACACAGTGGTGTGCTGTCCATGTGAGAAACCCAAATCATAAAGAAAGGACAAATTAAAAGCTGGATAGCAGAAACAGGGAGATGGACGTTTGGCAGAAGGAAAGGAGACAGAACTGGAGGAGGAGGGCGAGGACCTGCAAAGCACGGCGCTGTGTTCGGAGCATGTGGCCACCACGAGCTGCACGTGTGGGCTAATAAAGACTTAAGTGTGGGGGCCCTGGGGAGACGCTCAGCCGTCTAAGTGTCGGCCTAACAAGTGCAAGGATGAGGGTTCGATCCCTGGCACTGCATGCCAAGTCATGCCAGCCACCAAAAGTGGGCATGGTGGGGAAGCTGAGACGGGAAGATCACTAAAGTCCAAGCTGCATAGTGAGACCCTACACGAAATTAATAATTAATTATTATTATTATTATTTTTTTTTTGGAGACAGGGTCTCGCTGTACAGTTCAGGCTGGCCTTGAGCTCAGTTTTGTAGCCCAGGCTGGTCTCGAACTCACACCGATCCTCCTGCCTCGGCCTCCCAAGTGCTGGGATTACAGGCGTGAGCCACCACGCCCAGCCTCCCACCTCTTTTGGGACCATTCTGCAGTTCTCCTGCGAGGAAATGCTGCAAGAGCAGCCTCAGGGCGCAGCGGTAGGACTCAGCCACAGTCCGTGAGGGTGTCCACTAAGCATGTGCGGAAGCTCTGTGTGTACACAGCAGTGAGGGGGACCCCAGCGCCAGACTGTCATGTCCTCTGAACGGGTCCCTGAGGGGAGAGTCAGGAAGGACGGGAGGCCCTGGGCCAGGACCTGCACCAGCCCTGACACTGCTAGTGCTATGCAAAGCCAGGCAAGCGCCTGTCACTCGAGGCAGATCAGCATCTGTTTTTTTTCTCTGCCAAGCGGGATCTTCCAGACAGGCAGGGTTAGCAAGGGAGCACTCCTGGCCTGCACAGACACGACGCACGCATGCAAACGCAGCTCTGCACGCACACACA
>PVJA010027360.1:0-28672 GCA_004027025.1 Myocastor coypus
TTTTTTTTTTTTTTTTTTTTTTTTTTTTTTTTTTTTTTTTTTTTTTTTTCCACAAATAGGACTTTTATTTATCACTATGAAAAATCTGGATCTTAAACAGACTCTTGAACCGGTGGTTCATATCCATCAGCTCATTCAACTTTAGCTCCAGTCTCGTCTCCAGTAGCCTTTCCAGAGCTACTACCTTCACCATGAAGCTCCATCAGTTTTCCCAATTCAAACTTGGGCTTCTTCAGCATTTTTACTTTTCTGATGAAGACATCATAAAGAGGACAGATAGATTGGCAAGCCTTTTCTATGTCTTTCCCAATGCTGTCTGGAATCAGTTTATTGACCACTTCCTTCAAATCATTTTTCTGCACCTCTCGGGTCATGATTTCCATCATCTTCTTCCGGATCTGACAGACCTGTTGGTGCTGAGCATAAGAGGTCTTCTGTATCTGATTGTTGCATTTTTTAGTAAAGCCAACACAGAACAGTCGAAGCAAATAACTATCGGTAGTCTTGACATCCACATGAGCTTCGATCATGGTCTGCCATTTTTTGACCATGGAACACATTTTGTCATGGGTGAGGTCCATGCCATGGAAGTTAGTCAGGCAGTTTTTTCCCTGAACATCTTCAGTAATTAGCTTGAATTTTCTAAAGGCAACCTCATCATCCTGCAGATCAGCAAGGCTCACTTCAAACACATGACCTTTGAGCCCATCAGATGCAATTTTGGTTCCTTGAGTTCTGGTGACGAGTGTTTTTCCAATATTTCTCATGTTGAACATAGCAGGCACCTTCACATCATACCAGTCTTTTTTAGAAAATGGGTCAACCACTTTCTTCTTGGCTTCTTTTTTGCTGCCTTTCGTAAAGTGCTTGTTCTTGCCTACCGCCATGGTGTTGCTCAGAGAGCCAAAATGGTGATAAAGCCAACTTCTGTAACATTTAATTTATTTAACATATACTGGCCTGAATATTTTCTAAAATTTCCTGTGGTGACTTGCTTATCAGGAAAACATTGATGCATGAATTACATAAAGGCTGATGACAGCATGAACATCCATCCCTACCACCTAGATTCTACCCATCACTTTCCACCATTACTATATAGTGTCGCTATCCCCCTTGCCATCCCACCTCACTGCATTTTGCATTCCAACATAAATTGCATGTTGACCTGCAATGATATCCTAATATTTACTGGACTTGGACAAAAATATACACCTGTTTCAATAAAACCCCCATCAAACTAAGGGGTATTAATATTATCCGGGATGTTCCTCATGCCCCATCCTAGTTGACCTCTTCTCCCATACCCAGAGACAACTATGCTGATGTCCAACCACCACAGCCAGAGGTGCCCGTTCAGGAGCGTCCCATGGTGAAATCACATGGTCCCTCAGGAAGGCCTGTGGGTCCATGCATGCTGCTGTGTGTACCAATCCTTTGTGCTGCCAACTGTGTTTCTGCTGTACACACCCAATGCAGTGCACCCACACATGTGATGGTGGGCCTGGCGCCCTTTCCAGCTTTGGCTACTATAAAGGAAAGAGCTCTGAGCCGTGGTGTACACATCTCTGTGCTGAGATATATTTTCTTTGATCTTGAGTAAAAAACCTAAGGGTAAGGTTACTGTGTCAAAGGGAAGTGTGTGTTTTTATTTAAAAAAAAAAAATTGCCGGGCGTGGTGGCTCACGCCTGTAATCCCAGCACTTGGGAGGCTGAGGCAGGAGGATTAGTGCGAGTTCAAGACCAGCCTGGGCTACAAAAGTGAGCTCAAGGCCAGCCTGAACTGCATAGTGAGACCCTGTCTCAAAAAGACAAAAAAAAAAAATAAAAAAAAAATAAAAAAAAAAAATTGCTATCTCCTTTTTCCAGAATGGTTGGGCCACTTTATGTACCCACCAATGAGGTAGGTGGTCAGTCTGGCTTCAGCTACTCTGCTGGGTGTGGAGTGGGATCTCAGCATGCTTTTGGTTTGTGTTTGCCCACAAAACAATAGATTTAGGATGTTTTCTGGCGCTTGCTCATCTGGCTGCTGCCTCTCTTAGTTTGTGAAGCAACATTCCAATACTGTACCCATGTTTAAATTCAGTTCTCTTTAACTGAGTTGTATATCTATCTATCTATCTATCTATCTATCTATCTATCTATCTATCTTCTTACACATGGAGGATACAGGCTATATAAATACATCCTGGGTACCAGTCCCCTTTGTCAAATATTATTTCATGGTATGTAACTTGCCTATTCACTCTCATTGATGAACATAATTTTAAAGGTTTTATGAGGACTAACTCCATTTTTTTCTTTTTAGAGATATTTTCTGTAACCAATTTAAAGAATCTCTGATCAGTTCTAAGACATTCTATTTTCCTTGGAAAATTTTATGATTTTAGCTTCTATCTTAAGGTCTGTGGCCTATCTCAAGTCAATTTTAGTGTATGAAGTGAGGGAGGGCCCAAGACTCAGCTAGTTTTCTGCATGGAGCCTGAATCTGGTTATCCCAGCACCATCTTGCAAAGACTTTCTCCACATGCTTTGGCATGTGTCAGAAATTAAGGCTGGGCCAGGGACATAGCTCAGTGGCAAGTGCCTACCTGGTAAGCACAAGATCCTGAGTTCAAATCCTGGTTAAAAAAAAAAAAAAAAAGTAAAATGGCTAATTGAATGCAAGTCCTGGATATTTTACAGTTGATCTATTGTATTAGTTACTTTTTGCTCGTTGCTGGGACAAATACCAGACACTCAAGATGAAGGAAGGAAGGGTTTATTTAGCTCACAGTTTGTGGAGGCTTCAGTCCATATTCGGCTGGCCCAAGGCTGAGTAGAACAGAGCAGAGAGCATCCAGTTCATGGCGGTGGAACAGCAACAAAATGGCGGCAGAGGTAGCCAACCAACACGGCAGCAGAGCAACAGCAACAGCTAGAGCTCCAGTCTGTCTCTCTGTCTCTCTTTATATTACATCCAGGCTCTCCACCTTAGCTCCCACCCTAGGCTACACCCATAATCCCAGAAGTACTTCCACCCATAATCCCATCAGTACTAAAACCTATAATCCCGGGGATCATGGATCAAGTCTCAAACTCTAGAAGTCCCCGCCCAATGACTCCATGAGGCTTTGGGGGGACAACTAGACATAAACCATAACATCTATTATATTTGTCAAGACCAACAGCTTTTTATTAATGCCATGTAGTTTCGACCACCACAGTGTCTTAAATTTAAATCAGTGATTTCTCTCACATTGTTCTTGTTCAAAATTATTTTCTCTGTGGCACTTAGATTTCCATACATGCTAGAACCAGCATTGTACATTTCTACAAATTTCCTGCTGTAATTCTGGTTGAGTTTGTACTAAGTCCATAAATCAACTACAGCAATCCTGGGTCTTCAATAGCTATAGCTATGGTTTCAATGTACTTAGTGGTGGCCAACCTGTGACACGTGTGCCACAGTGGGCTGTTTGTGATCACTGAAAGCCCTAAATGGTTCGCCACAGACAGACCTTCCTTAGTTTCAAAATATGGTCTGATTTCTTCCTCACTCGTGGATTATTTAGATATGGGATAATTCCTGAATGTTTTTTTTTTTTTTTTTTTTTTTTTTTTTTTTTTTTTTTTTTTTTTTTTTTTTTTTTTTTTTTTTTTTTTTTTTTTTTTTTTTTTTTTTTTTTTTTACTTTCCTAGATATATTTGGTATTGGTTTCTAACTTGAGTATGGACAGGAGTATGCTCTGTGATTTCAATCATTCTGTCTACTGGACCTTGTTATATGGCCTGGCAGCAGCCCACCTGGTAATATGTCAGGTGCCCTGAGAATGTGCACTGGGGAGAGGCAGAGAACCAAGACCAAGAGGTGCCAGGGCTGCTCGCTCCACTCAAGTCTGAGTTGCTTGGGATTTGTTGCTTTGCTAAGAAATATTAAGATCTCCAGCTCTGATGGTGAAGTTGTCTATTCCTTCACTGTATACACTTCTGCCCATGTATTTGGAAGCTGCGCTGTTAGGTAAACAGGCGCAGCTCTCTCGCTGTTCCATCTTCTCTGTAGCCCAACCCTGTGGTCAGAGTGAGCTCCCACTTTGCCTCTGGGCATACCCTCTTGAGGCTGGTTTTATCTCATGTTGCCAAGTCTCACTGACTCTTAGGTCTGTCTTCTTGCTGTACCTTTCTCCACCCTTTCATTCTGTGCCATCATCATTACAAAGTATCTTCTGGAGAACACATGCTCAGTCCTGCTCCTGCATTTTTAGCCATCCTGGTGCTGTCTGGCCTTGGCAGCAGTTAGTGTTACACTGCAGAAGCTGAGTTAGGTTAAACATTTCTGTTACTTCTCTGGTTTTCCTCTATTTTTTATTTCTCTAGCTCTATTCTCAGCCTTCATTCCACCCACTGTAGGTAATGTCTCAGCCTTCTTTCATTTAGAGTTTTTTGGAACTACATTTTAACTGCTGTATTGGCTTTCAATTTTATTTTATGTGACATGGAGTCTTGTTATACTACCTACACTGGTCTCTAACTCCTAGGTTCAAGTGACCCACCTCAACCTCCTGAGTGTGAGGACTACAGGTGAACGTGACTGAACCTGGAGCAGCACTGTAACTGCACCTATTGTCCTGTTCTTGGTGGTTATCCCAGATGGTGCATGCATACCATTAACTTACACATCTCAGCATTTGTACTGCACCATGCATATTGAATGCAGAGAAGTTTCGATCTTACAGGGCCACTCAGCACGGTTCACTGGTCATTACACTATGTATTGTGTCACTTCAACACCCATAGCTACAATAGACACACACACATATTTAAAGAAATCTGATGAGGGAAGAAGTATCTTAAATGTGCTCAAATATTCTTCCTCCTGACGCTGTTCTCCTCCATCTGCTGTTACAACTCTTTGGAACTTGCTTTAGTACTTCTTTCCAGCAGACTAGCACTGGGACAGATAAGTGTGTTTTGTTTTGGGTTTTTTCTTTCTCTTTTTCTCTTTCTCTTTCACTTTCTCTTTCACACACATTCTCTCTCTCTCTCTCTCTCTCTCTCTCTCTCTCTCTCTCTCTCTCTCTCTCTCTCTCTCTCTCTTTCTCTTTTTCTTTTTTTGTACAGGGTCTCACCACTGACTCATAGTGATCCTCCTGCTTCTGCCTCCCAGGTGCTGGGATTACAGGCAGCGTCACCTAGCCCAGATTCCATTGCTGGCTCAGCACACTGAAGAAAACGGTGCGGCAGGAGGGGCCAGGAACAGAACCCTGGCCCCTGCGCTTCCCTAAGCAAGCACTTAAGCTTAATCCGTTGAGCTTTACTGCAGGCCCTGAGAAGTGTTTTTTTTGTTCGTTTGTTTTTTGTTTTGTTTTTAACCTAAAATGTATTTTCCCTTCAACAATGAAACAGTATTGGGTTTCATTGTATAAGTCTAGGTTAAGTATATTTTCTAAGTCCCTCTAAAATTACTCCATTAACCTCTATGATTTCTAATAAGAAATTCAAATCCTTATTCCTCTGTATGTGAAATAATGTTTTCTTCGCTTTGCTTTCCATGATTTCCTTTTACCTTGAATCATTCACAGTTTAAATAAAATGCATCTAGGTGTATTTCCATCATATTTATCCTGCTTTGCTTTGCTGATATTTCTTGAACCTGTTAATTTATGTCTCTTGCCAAACGAGGGAACATCTGGCCATTATTTCTTTAAATATTATTTTATCTCTCTCCTCCCTCTGGATTTCCAATTGCACATATATTAGATGTTTTGATAGCATCCCATAGGTCCCTGAGATTCTGTTTATTTTTTAAATATTTTCTCTCTTTTGCAGATTAGAAAATTGTTACTGTTCTATTTTCAAGTTCACAGAACCTGAGGCATAAGAAAGATATAATTATTCACTATCATTGTATCTTTGAAGGGTTAGTTACTGTGAACTAGACAGAAACTAAAAGAAACATGCAGTTCTGACTTCCAAAAAAAAATTGAACTACTAGAGAGATTTTGTCCAGATGACACTTTAGTAAAGAAAGAAACCACTTTTTTTTTTTTTTTTTTTTTAAGTACAAGGGGCTAAGACCAGGACTTTCACCCTGAGCTACATCCTCAGACCTCTTGTTTTGTTTTGTTTTGTTTGTACCAGGAATCAAACTTAGGACCTTGTGCTTCAGAGAGCCACTGTGCCACTGAACTATATCTCCAGCTCCATAGACCTTTTTAAACCTATCATATTCTAAGGCAGCCTCTTGCTACATTGCTAAATTGTGTAGGCTGGACTCAAACTTAAGGTCATCCTGCCTCAGCCCCACAGAATACAGGTTCTGTGGTACTCATCCAGAAGACTACAATAAACAAGCACCTATTATTGGTAGAGCCTAGACTGGTATTTTTGTGTCTCCTGCTGCATTTACTGCAGATCACAGCCCATTCAGATAGAGATTATAGGCCACAGTTAGAGACACTGGCACGAAGGACCAGGTGAGAGACCTGTCCCACTAGGAAGCCCAAGAGGTAGGACTATGGCTTGGGACTCCTATCATAGCTCTTCCTACCACATCTCATTAAGCTAAATGTAAAAAGTATATATATATATATATATATATATATATATATATACTGCCAAGCAGAAAATATGTCAGTTAACCCCAGCTTATATTGTAACAAGATCACAGGTGCTCCTTCATTTTAGCAGGGTTTTGTTAAGTTGGGGGGGTCATCTTATACATGCAGACCAGACATGGAGGCATGAGGACACTACATCTTAGAATGTCAGGAAAGTCTGTTAAGGATGATACAGAATTGGGGACTAAGACCTGAGGCTCCTGGGTTGACAAATCTTCCAAATACTGCCCTTGCCACTTATGATTATGTGGTCCTGGCCAGGTCAGCTCAACTCTCAATGCTAGCTTTTTCATCTCTTAAAATGAGAACTTCCATGGTACTTAACTCATGGGTTTTGGTTAAGTACAGAGTGGGCAAATGTACATAGTACATTTAGCAAAGCACCTGTCATGCAGTAAGCACGAAACTAATGTCAGCCATTATTATCTATAGGTAGAAAAATGAAAAAAAAAAGAAAGAAAAGAAAGGTATAATGGGAGATAATTATACAGTGATGAAAGAACACAAAATATTAAAAATAACAAGAACTAGTGGTACTATACCATTCAATTTCTGTTAATGTCTGGTTTTGTTTTGTTTTTGTTTCATGTATTTGGTTGTTGCAGGATCTCACTATGCAGCTCAGATACATGGTGATCCTGCTGCCTTCAGCCTTCTCCATGCTGGAATTATAGGTATGTAGCACTACACCCAGACTCTGGCCAGCTCAGCCTACCCTGGGGACAGGGCTGGGGCAGCATGTGGTGCCAGGGATCGAACCCCAATCCCTGCGCTTGTCTAAGCTTGCCTAAGCAGGCACTTGGTCTATCTGCTTTTTGTTTTATATATTAACAATAATTTTCTAGAAAAGAAATATTTGTGCCTATGTACAATATTCTGGTTCTGGTGATCAAACCCAGAGCCTTTGCTATGAGCTACATCCCCATTCCTTTATGGCTTAAAATAGGGTCTCTGTAAGTCATCAAGTTGCCCGGGGTTGGCTCAAACTGGCTATCCACCTGCCTCTGACTCTCAGAGTACTGGCATTACAGGGGTACATCACCACTCCCCGCTTAGAAAAGAAAACTTACAATACAGTTGCTAAAGAATTACTGAGAACTCATGGCTTTACAGTAGAGACATACTGCCAATGACAGCAGTACACCAACAGGGAAGTCGCTGAGACTATGCACAGACGATCTGCGCCCAAGAAAACACCTGTCTTCAGCACAGCACTTGACTAGCTTATTTCATGTACAACACAGTGCCAATCTGCAGTTGTGTGGGAGGGAAAAGATGTGGGAAATGTACCAGAAAATGCCCATGATTCTTTACAGATGGCAGGGTTACAGATCAGTTTGATGTCTTAGTATATATTTCCAAGTTCTCTATAATTTATAAGGATGCTTTTATAATGGAAAAATATTTCCAGAAAATGTGTAGTTTTAGGTACCTGATTGGCATATATCAAGGTTTCTGGCTCTTCAAGCCTACAGCTTTGACCTCCAACAAAGGAGGGGTACAGAAATGTTTAAAATACTGGAGAAATTTAGAGGAAAGAACAACATAAGCAGAAGGGGGAACCATCATAACTCACTCCAACATAGTGAAAACCAGTAACGAGTGCCTCAACTATCATTTGGAAGAAGATTTAGTTTTTTCTACTTGGATTCATGGTTAGCATCTGTTATGGTTTGTGTCTAAGTGTCCCCCCAAAGCATCACGTAGTCATGGGGCGGCTTCTGGAATTTGTGATTGGTTACTGTGGAAATGGGTGCTGCACCTCCCCTGGGGCAGGTGATTTGCATTTCAATGTGAGAAAGGAATGCCCAGCTGCTGCTACCCCTCACCTTTTGCTCTCTTGCTCTTAGCTGCCACCATGAAAGGTTGCCCTCTGCCATGTGCCTCTCTGTCATGGAGCCAGCTGAATATGAACTGAAACCTCTAGTAACTGTGAGCTAATTAAGCTTTTCCTTCTCTAATTTTTTTTTTTTGGGGGGGGACCGGGGTTTGAATTCACAACCTTGCACTTGCCAGGCAGGCACTTGTGCCATAGAGCTATTTCTCCCAGCCCCTCCTTCTCTAATTTTGAGGGTCAGGTATTTGGCCCAGCAATGAGAGAACAGTAACTAAGACAGCATCTATCTATTCTGGAAAACCGAGTACCTATAAGGGGCTGCCTGTGGGCTACACAAGTTCAATAAATAGTTATTTTCAAAGTGTATGGTATGAAGTGGCTTGGGACAGAGATGCTCAGACCTACCCATATCCTGGGAGCAGGTGTGCCTGTTCTGTGTGACACCACACAAGATGATACCTGATTCAGGGATTGTAGCTGTCAGGCCCCCACTTATTTCTAATTATGATGCTGAACTGAAAAACTATGCACTGATTCATAACATCTTCCAGGGTATAGGCAGTATAAACTAAAAACTGTCCATAATCTCCATTTACCAGGAGGAAAATCTCCAAGAAGGCATTGCACTTTGAATCAAAGAGAAGAAATTAAAAAGCAAAGGGATAAAAACCTAGGACAATAGAGCTAGCTGGAGATCTCAGAGGATTAAAGTACCTGCTTAGGCAGATGCAGAGGCTGGGAGTTTGATCCCCAGGCCTGCTATGCCAGCAGACTGGACATGGTCATGCACCCATGCACCTGTAATCCCAGCGCTTGGGAGGCTGTAAACAGGAGGATCAGTATGTATCTGATCTACATAGTGAGACCCTGTAGATCCTGCAGACCTTGTACTAAATACATAAAACAAAACAAAAAAAAAAACTAAGAGGTCAAAAGGTGTCATAATGGAGCTTATAAGCAACAATGACAAATTCTTCTACAAGACACTGACATCAGAGATTTGGAACCCTGATTTATAACAACTGAGTTTCTAATATTATAACATCAAATGCCCCCCTCCCCAGCTAATATACTTCAGGTTGTTAGTTGTCCAGGTAGCAGTTCCTATTCCAGTTGCTTCTGTCCGTTAGAAATGGCTAGTCACTGTGATGCACAGCTGGTCACTACGATGCACACTGTATAAGCCAATCCCCGATCAGCAAGCCATTCCGCCTCTGTACTTCACACTTGCTTATCCCATATAAGTCCTAGACCCTCAGAATAAAAGCCTTTAGGAATGATCCTGATTAATGCCCACCAACATAAAATAAATCTTGCCTCCAAATCCTGGGTGCTGCTTCAGTGTTTTGCTTATCACTGTAATATTACCTCCACAGATAACAGAATGATAAAAATAAATTACATTTCATTTTGTTGTTTAAGTTCAGAGACGTAAAGATGCCATGGATTACATTCAAAAGGTAGGAAAGAACTGAACTTAAGTGAAAAGGATTAAAAACAATAGGAAGCTGGGCATGCCTTCAAGCCTAACCTCTTGGGAGGCTGAGGCAGGAGGATTACGAGTTGGTGATTAGCCTTAGGCAGCAACGCAAGACGCTGTTTCAAATTTTTAAAACTTCAAAAAGGGATGAAAATTTACTACTGTGCAAGGCTCTGGGTTTAATCTCAGGATCAAGAAAAGAAAAAGAAAAAAAACGAACACAGGGAGAAAGCACAGCTCATCTATACTATCAGCACAAACCCTGCACCACTGTGCCAAGCATGTGTGACCACACTCTCACTCTAGTGAGCTTTATGTATCATACGCGCATGAGCCATGCTAGCACTCCTGAAGCCACCTGAAAAGGGAGCCAAGACTTCATCTGAGGCTCCTATGTTCCTGCCAAGCCTCCCCTTCTGCACCCTACTGCCCTCTGAGCATCCCTGGGGAGCACTGCCACAGCTTCAGGGTCTTTGCCCATGGTGCTGTGGCCTCCAGAATCTCTGCACAGGAAGCAACTCCAGCTCATATTCTTCCCAGAGACCACTTATGACATCACAATCACCCAACGCCTGCCTGGCCAGCATCCCAAGCACCGCCTACTGAGGAGAGCCTCATAGCTCAGCAGGACATGGACCCCCGTGTGAGCTCCCTGGACTTCCAAAGGAAGGACAATCACTCACCCATCACTACTGGAGGGCTCAGGCAGATGCTGAGTGACAAGAACAATGGTGTAATGGCTCTGTCCAGAGACACCTTGGCTAGAAGCAGAGCTGACTCCATCTGGATTGGAGACCCCAATAGCAGGCACAAATTTGCGAAGATAAAATTAAATCCTTGATGCCTACATCCTTTTGGAGCAGCACACGGTGCAAATAGAAGGCACCAGCCAATCATGAAAAGAACCACCTAAGTCAGCAGGGCCTCGGTGTCCCAGAGGCAGGGAGCACATGCACCTCATCAAATGATCTGGAGACCCAAGGGCTAAAGTTTGGGCTACGAGAAAGCTCCTAGTGTCCTATGCAGAGGGTCCTGCTAGCCACTTTGCTTGCAAAGGAGTTTCATTATTTAAAAAAAAAAAAAAAAAAAAAAAGTCACAGACCTCAAATAACCATTGTGCCCATTTTATAGATGAAGAAAGAGGCTCAGAGAGGTTGGAGGATGCATCACACAGCTGTGTCAAAATGACAAAACAGGTTGCCAATGCCCCCTCACACCCTACCATGCAGTTTCATGTTAGGGTAAACACTGTACACATATCTTCCAGCTTTAGACTGAAAAACACACTAGCACCTGAGTGGCTGCCGGAAGCATGGGGAGAGAAAGTGGGACAGAACTCCTGGTCATCCCTCCCTCTCCTTGAAGTCCTTCCACTCCCCACCGCCTGAGAAAATCCCTCTCTGCCAGGCAATGACTTCATCACTCCCCTTCCCACTAATTTGAATACTCTTGTGGGAGCGCCAAGCAAAAAATGAAAATGATGAATGACTCCTTGCGCAATGCTGAAAAAATGTGGAGCAAGGGATCTCCAAGTGACGGAATGCCCTTCATGCAGAAACCTGACCTCTTCTCTCCAGAACACAAGGCAGAAACAAAGGGACTGCATAGCCCAGGCGTGCCTGGCCAAGTGGCCAGCATGTAACACACTGCACAGAGGCAGGTGGGAGCAAATTGCCTTATGACTCCAAAGTAGACAGGGGTTTGGTTTGAAAGAAAAATAGAAGTTCTACATAAATTGTAAAGCAAAGTTGGGAGAGAGGCGGAAGGCTCAGTAAGAGGGAAGAAAATGTCTGCTTGATTACTCAACACATGTTTTGCACGTACCTTTTAGACATTTAAGAGTCTGAAGACACACTTCTGTTTTGCTTCTTATTACGCTTACTGCATCGAACCCTTGGCATACTCTCTCAGGCCATATTTTTTTTGCACCATCCAGGGAGGGGGCTAGAGGCAAAGAGCAGCTGAACCCAGAGCTTGCTCCACTCAGGGCTGCAGGACTTTACTGCTGACCCCTGAACCTGCTCAGAAATGGGCATCACTGCGTTTGCCCACTGGAAGAAAACAAGGCGCAACTCTCATCCTAGACTGGAAGCCAAGGAGCTTCCAGGCCCCTGCTGCTCTGGCATCCTGGCTGCCATGCCCAGGAGAAGGCAGACCTCCAGCAAGCCTACTTAGTGTGCCAGGCCAAGGCCGTATGCAGTCCCTATCACCACTATGTAGCTAGAGTGAGCACCTTCCCAGCCTGTGCAGACTCACATCCCTTCCAGTTCCCACCATTCTTACCTCTTATTCTCTAAGATAAATGACAGGAAAGAAAATCCCTGCACCCTGCACCTGTCATAGTTTTTCTTTTCCTTTTTTTTTTTTTTTTGTCATTGTACCAGGGACTGAACTCAGGACCTTGTACTTGCTAGGTAGGCACTTATGCCACTGAGCTATCTTCCCAGCCCTCAACTATCTTTTCTAATCCAAATCTTGCTTTTTTTAACTTTCATGTTCTTTTATTGCTTGTCTAAATGTAACAGTGGCATCTGATAAAATGAGCAGCAAATATTGTACAATAAGCAAGTGATTCTGCAGAGCTCCAAGAGAAGCAAGCTATGCTGAGACTTCCCAATGGCTAGATATTTGGCTTTTTGCAGTTGAAAGTGAACTGCCTATGATAATGATAAAGCATGATGCTTTAATGAAAAATAAAACTTAACCACGCTGGGCGTGGTGGCTCACGCCTGTAATCCCAGCACTTGGGAGGCTGAGGCAGGAGGATTGGTGCAAGTTCGAGACCAGCCTGGGCTACAAAAGTGAGCTCAAGGCCAGCCTTAACTGCATAATGAGACCCTGTCTCAAAAAGACAATAAATAAATAAATAAATAAATAAATAAATAAATAAAACTTAACCACACATTTTAAGAGAAAAACAAGAAGAAACAACTGTTTTCTTATCTCATAAATAAAGCTAAACTAAACACATATTTGGCAAAACAGTAACTAGTGATAAATGATCATGTTTCTAGTATAACAGTGAAAATATTTCAGAATCCTCAACAGAGACTCCACCCTGAAAAAGTACCTGTCACAATCCCAGCTGCACATTATGCCAATTTGCTTCATGGACATTCACAGAATCACACTTGAAGGTCAAAAAGAAAAAAGACTTGGGCATAGTATAGTGGTGCTCACCCGGAATCTCAGTACTCTCAGAGGCTGAGGAGGAAGGATTGCTAGTTGGAATCCAATCCAGGCAATTTAGCAACACTGCAAGACCCAATCTCAAAAAAGTAAAGATGAGGGAGTCAGGAAGATAGCTCAGTAGAACAAGCGCCTGCCTGGCAAGCGCAGGGTCCTGAGTTCAATCCCCAGTACCATGCACATACACACACATGCACAATAAAAAGTAAAGATGGCTGGGGATACAACTGAGTGGAAAGGTGCTAGGTTCAATCCCCAGTTCCTTAATCCCCTCACACACACACACACACACACACACACACACACACACACACACACACACACACATATATATGTATACATATATATATATATATATATATATATGTGTGTATATATATATATATATATACATTTATATGTGTATAGAAAAAAAGAAAAGCAGAACTGGACCCACAAAGTTTAAATAATAATGAAATGTAGTAAAGATTAGTTACATACCAGGGCTTTGCAGATGTATTTCAATGTATTACTTCCTGACCCTGTGAGGGTCCTTGAGCAGGACTACATCCCCTGCATTCCGTACTGGCTTTCAGAGTACAGTGCAAGGGCCTGTACACATTGGGTGCTCATGAGCAGTTATGAGGTTGGGTGGCTGAACTTCAAAAAAGCAAAACAAACAAAAAAAGAGCTGATCACCAAGTACATTGTATAGGTAAGGAGACAGAGGTATGAAAGGCTGCCAGGTTGCCCAAGGTTACTGGCCTAGTACCTGGTGGAACTCAGATTCCATCCAGGGCAGCAGGACCATATCCCTAAGATCTCAGCCATGAGGGCCAGGCAAGACAAGGCAATCTACCCTAAGGAATATCAAAGGGGTGAGCTGTGGGCAACATCCCCCCAGTGCATACCGCATTGTCTGCTTCTTGTCCTGCAAGGCCCATATTCCTTAAAAAGATTAATACTGCCACCATTAAGGATGTCCCAGATTGCACTGTGGGTTGGAAAGAGCTGCAGCTGCGCTCTCGGCAGGTTGAGTCCCTGCATGGCTGGCAGCTTGCCTCATCCTGAAGGAGACTGAGTTCCTGCACCTGAGCTCTTCTGGACAGTAAAGTCTGGGATCAGCGTTTCTGGTTAGACCACTGTTCAATTGCAATAAGCAGGATGTTTCAGTCCCCCTCCCATTCATATGCAAAATCCTCACTGCCAGTGAGATGGGTGGAGAAGAGGATCAGGTCAGGAGGGTAAAGCCTTTGTGAAGGGATTACTGCTCTTACGCATGGGACCCTCAGGGTGCTCTCACCCTCTTTCCAGTGTTTGAACAACTGCAACAAGTCTGCAGTCTGCAACCCAGAAGCAGGCCTCACCAGAACCCAACCATGTTGACACCCTGACCTTGAACTGCCACCCTCCCATGAGGGGAGCATAGATTCCCATTGTTAGCAGCCAACCTGTGGACAGCACTCTGTTACAGCAAGGCCAAGTACAAGATCAACACTGTGAAAGAAGCTGATTGTTCACTTCTTAGGGAAATGTCATCTAGGCAGAACACACAGTACCCATTATAAAATGGTAAACATCACGATATGTTTACCCTACTTAAAAAAATCAGTTATAAATGTAAAAAGCCAGAACATGAAAAATTAAAGTGGAGGCAACAAAATAATCCATCTCCAGCAGCTTGGCATGTGAAAGGTTAACTCATTCAGGTGTTGAATTGGAACAAAAAAATAAATCTGATGGTACGCTAGCAAGATGCACTCCTCAGTGATGGTCGCTGCCAAAGTCGAAGGCTGGGATAATATTCTGACCTATAATTTAGAAGTAAACATTAAAACAAATGAAAAATTCTACAATCATTTTCACTTTTAAAGCACAAAATTGGCCCATAAAAAATGCTAGTTACTCCAAAGCAATCAACTTTTTAAAAAACCTTTTATTTCACAATTGCACTATTATCCCATTAATTTGGGACACTTACCAACATACTCTTTACTCATTACCTGTGTGCACATTAATAGTACACCAATAACACAATACCAGCATTAATATGTAAAACATCAACAAAAGCCATCTGGAAAGCTAATGAATAATCAAGGGATTTCAAATTAAACTACAGAATTTTCCCTTAGAATCTTTAGGACAACACTGTCAAGTCCAATCTATTCACTTCGCCTCCAGAATCAATTTTTCAAACTTCATGACAGCGCTAATCGCTTCCACCTGTGTCTCGGGCCTGACTCTTGACTGGCATGCTACCAGCCAGGGTGGAAATGTAGACAAAGACCCCTATTAGGATCCGGCTGTTTCTCTACTGTGAGGTCACTCAGCCATTAAATTAGTTCCAGCCCAATTTCTGTCCTCTCAGACCCGGACTCCAGGGGAGGGGTGCAGAGTGGAGGAGTTCACCAAGCAGAACCCAAAGGGGAGAAAAGGGAGATGTCTCAGATGGGCTTGGCACCAGGGCCAGGGATAAGGAGCTGGGGTTGGCACTAAAGCCTAAATCCAAATACTCTTTCCCAAAGATGGTGGCCACTCCCCAACCTGGATTCTCCAAAGAACAAGTGTTAAAGCCTATCTCACAGGACTGTTATCTTTTCCCTCTGCTTATAGAAGGTCAACTGTGTCGCATACAACGTCCCTTAACATGAGGCTGGCTAGGTCACAGACTTGCTCAGTGCTGGGTCTGTGTGGACAGTGAGGCTGGCTAAAGGCAGCTCTGATGCAGGCATGATGCTCGGGGCAGAGAAGGGGAGTGGCCAGTGCCCGGGGAAGCTCCTACTGTTCAGTGTCCCGGATCTCACAGCTGAGGGCAGCAAGATCCAAGAAAGGATATTGCCAAAGTCACAGAGCTGGTTGGAGGTGAAGCCTTCGTTGTAGCATCTTCCCCTCTAGCTGGGAGCTTACAATACACGGTGACTGCAACAAAAAGACTCAGTATACCACCCACCTCTCTCCCTGTACCACATCATCTGCTATGCCCACTTCTAGCCTAGGCATGGGGGGTGGGGGACAGGGACACCCACAACAACAACAGGAACCACAGCAGCATGCCTCAGTATGTGCATCTGTAGATGTAACAGAAGTCAAGGATGGGACCTTACTGTCCTCTCCTCTCCAGGCCATATTTCAGGGCTTGACTTATGCCATAAAGTGCCAAAGGCAAAACTGGGCCTGAAAAGCCATAGGACTTAAACAATGCTGAAGAAATAACCTTGTTTAATGAGGAAAACTAAGTTATTCTTCGCAAACAAAAAACACCCAAGCCTTGGCCACTGGACAAGTGTACAAAAGAATTGGTACAAAGTCTGTGGCTTCACATGTAAGTCATTTCAACAGCTGACAGGGATTTGGCATCAGTCAATCAAAAAAGAGAGTACAACTCAAATAAAAGCTTACTCCAAAAATAACAATGACTCAGTATCCCATACTCTTGAGCTCCGTGGTCTGGCCCCAAGCTGTCCCCACAGCACAATGTCCATCATCACTTATCTCTCCACACAGAATATGCCCGGCTCCTCCCACACCCCAGGGCAGAGGGAGGCTTGACAGAGCTTTGCCAGTGAGACAAGAGCATGAATCTGCAGGGACACCCAACCCCATCTCGACCTGGCCTCTGGCGAAAGCACAAAGTTGCCAACAGCTGCAGTTACAGGACATGAACGCAGAACACAGGCAAGTCCACTGCCAGACACAGCACCAAGGGGGAGCCCCAGGCCTGCCGAGCAGTGGAGCTACTGGACACAGGGAAACCCACCAGAACATGACATGGGAAGAAAAACAGAGAACTGTCAAGGCAAATAAACCAGCACCATGGAATTTCACATCTAGAAGATATTCCTCTGATGGTGGAGTGGGAAAGCCTTTTTTAAATATTTGTGTGTTTGTTTGTTTGTTTGTTTTCTTGAGACTAGGTCTTGCTATGCAGTTCAGGCTAGCCTTCAGTTCACTTTGTAGTCTAGGCTGACCTCAAATTCATAGCAATCCTCCTGCCTCAGACTTCTGAGTGCTGGGATTAGAGGCATGTGCCTGGCTGGAAAAACATTTTTATGGCCAGGAAGATACACCAGAGAAAGTGGGATAAAGGACGGAAGGTCCTCTTCTTTCCCAAGAACTGGGAGACTAGGGAGGGGGAACAGACAATCAGAACACCAGGGAAATTACACCTGCTTTTTACTACCAGAGGAAGAAACTGCAAATCCACCCATTACTTTGACTCCATTAATGACAAGTTCCCAATTTCTATGCTGCTCCCCTTCCTGAATCACCAGCATGACCTCCAAGTCCCCATACAGGGCAGAAAAATGAATAGGAGAAGGAGGAGGTGCACAGCTTCAAGATCTGCCTGCTGGTCCTGCTCAAGGTCTGAATGGAAGCTTTCACCTTCTACTTTGGCTCTGTGGTAACTGAGCTAGGTTTGTAACCCAAGGAGAAAAACGGTGTCCACCAAGACGTTTGTCAGATGAGAAATTCCTAGATTTACAATAATGCAAGACAAATGCCTGTGATGGCCTGAAGTGAGCACTAAATCAAAAAGCAAGTGTGACCCACCACGAAATCATCTCCATGTCTGACCCTGACTCTTGGGGGCACGGGGGCTATGACAGGGAACACACTACTTTATAGGTCTCTAGCTGTTTTTCTTAGAAGTCTGAGAAACTAGAAGTACCTGCCTATGACAAAGACTCTAAATTGTCCCCTGATGCCTACCTCACTGTGCTTTAGTAACAGAAGCCTGGCTTTCAGCTGGATTCATGGAAGTCACACAGAAAGATCACTTGGATTCCTGGCCTTTTTCTGTATGCAGATCAGGTGGCCAGGTTGTGGCCAAGAGTGAGGAAGCAAGTAGTCACACGTACCTCCCAGGATGGGGCACAGCTTCCTGGCTATAAGGAGGACATCTGTGCCTGGGTCACCATGTCCTAAGGCTGTAGAATGACTCCATGGAGTCCTTGGCAGCATGAGCCAGCAATACCCCTGATACCTATACACATACCTCACCCCCTTTCAGCCTTGGGGAGATAAAGATGCTTCACATTTAAGCCACCTTTACTTGGGGATATCTGTCTCCAACATCTAATTCATCATAACAGATCCCTAGTCCTAGACACAGGCACCCAAATGGGGTATGCTAAGTCTTAGGGCTTGTGTGTGCCTCCCAGAAGGAAGGCCTGAAAGTACAGGCTGATGCAGGGAAGGGAACAAACAGCAAGAGCATGAGCCCCACAAAAATGACAAGTGGCCACTGCCTCATGCAGCACATGTGCATTCAATGGAGCCCAGGCCTTCTGTAATGTGGGAGGTAGACCAGGTGCCTGGTAAGAGCTGCATAACTACAACAAATAGCTATGAAAAAATCAGAGTGTCAGTGTTTGTCATTTTCTCCAAAACTCCTCAAAGCTGGGTGAGACAAATGTCCAACTAGAACTATCCCATCCCACCTGAAAAAAGTAGAAAAGAAGACAAACCTTCTAAGTTCTCTGTCTGTAACTGGTAGTCTAAGTTGGAACCACCAGCACTATGCCACCAGAGAAAAGGTTTCTTCAGAAAGCCTACAGCCTATGCCCAGCCTGATGTTCAATGCCTGGTTTCACTCAAACCCAGGAATTCCTTTAGCCCAAGGGGGCCATCAGTACACAGGGAGAGCTGAGGACTAAGGTCTTTAAAAGACCAGAGATTTGAGGCCTAAACCTATTGTACCACATCTTTGATTGTTACTCATAAGAAGCCAGTCAGACAAAATGACTAGAGGTCAACTAAAGTTTTGGAAGTGACATCTCCAAGAATTCATCAAGCTGGCCTATAAAGGGCTGGGATGCATCACTCCTCAAATATTATGATGAGACCCTTGATGAGCGCATAAGCATTTTCTGGACAGGGCTAGGAAGGCGTGCATGGGTACCTGGGAATGCAGCAGAAACTTAAACTTCTGATGTCCCTACAATGTAGTTCTTCCTAGGAACAGAATTTCCTAGCTAATGCATGTAAAGAAGACTGACAGAGGAAAAAGAGCTTGAGAATGTTATAATAAAGGGCCTACATCTAATTTAACTTTTACTTTTCCTTCTATCCATTAGGAAAGAGCTACTGAACAGCCAAAAAAGCAATACATGTGAAAAGAAAGATAAGCACAATGAACCAAGCTCATGTGTGCCTCACCCACCAAAGTGGCATGCATAGTATAAAGCCCCACACATCTTTATGAACATTTGGAAACAAACCACTGCCATGTAGCCATTCCTGAATGGCACGGCAGGGATGGCAGTGTCTGACCATGGTGGGGGGGGGCGGGTGGACACGAAGCACTGAAGACCACACGTGAGATCAGCCTGTCCACACAAAGCACAGCAGCTGCACCTGGAGACAGTTTTAGAGCACATCAGCCACACACAGGCTGCTCCCATGAGCTGCCTCCTGGCAAGGAGATAAGAGCTCTGGGGCTAGACAGCATTTTGCTTGTATCCTTGACATGTAAACTGTCTGTGTATCTCATTGATCTAGCTCATGACCCCACTGTGGACAATGTGGGTCATTTAGACTCTCAAAGAGCTTCTTTAAATACCTGCTCCTAAATGCCCATGACCCCAGGAACTCCTTATCAGGCTCACCAACCATCACAGCTGCCCTACAGCTATCAGGGAATTAACATTTAATAAGCAGAGCCATTTTATGCTCTGCATTCTGCAGGGACCAAACAAGAAGAGAAATGATGTTGGAATGCTTTGGGAGAAGGTAAAATATTTTCTCTTTTATAAAAAAAAAAAAAAAAAAAAAAAAGAACTCTTAATCCTAGGGACGGTTCTGCCTCTGGGATTGACAAACTGAGCTCTGCACTTTGGGGTCTCACATACTTTCACACAGCCAAGTTGCTCAGGGCAGTATTTTTTGCTTTTAAGTTCAATGTGAAGAAACAACTTATGATATTCAAGAGAGCTGAAGCCGTGTGTTTACACAGGAGGTGTGTGTGTGTGTGTGTGTGTGTGTGTGTGTGTGTATGCATGCCCATGTGTAGAGTCATAAAACACTTCTTGGACAATAGGATAAAACCCAACCATCCAATCACAAAAGCCTGGCAGGATTTGCCTGCCCTATTGTAATGCATTGTTCATCGTATAGGCTTGACAGTCACACTTCCCCCAGAGTAAATGTGTCCCCAAATCAAGTCTTCCTTACTATCACCCACAGAGACAAGAATGGTCTGAACATCTGGGGATGCAACTCAGTGGCACAAGTGTTTGCCTGGCAAATGCAAGGTCCTGAACTTGATTCCTGGTACCACCAAAAAAAAGGAAAGAAAGGCCTCTGAAAATACTTGTATTTTTCTAACCAAGCATAATCTTCCAAAAATCTTTTGTCACACATTCTTCGGGCCTTTTCATGTGAAACCTGATGTTCTTCTGAGTGAGTCAGGATCACTGACTGGGCTAATCCAGCACTCAAGAGGCTGAGTGAGACCCTGACTCAAAAACAACAAGGCTGTATCAGGCATATCACAAGCAAGTCATGATCCTGACATCTACAAGAGCAGGATTCTCCCTGTGTGAAGTCAACACCTATGACAACACAAAGGAACTCCATAATCGAAAGCTCACAGTGCACTCCCCGCCCTGCCTGCCTACCTGGGCCAACTCTCCTGGGCTCCACACACTAAAATTACTGTTGCGCTGACCTTGGGTATGAATTTCAGGAACATGCTAAAGTTGCCTACTTTTGGGTTTTTTTTGTTGTTGTTTTTGCAGGACTGGGGTTCAAAGTCACGACCTTGCACTTGCCAGGCAGGCACTTGTGCCACGGAGCTATCTCCCCAGCCCCCATTTTTTTGGGTTTTTGAGACAGGGCCTTGCTATGTAATTCAGGCTGGTCTCAAACTCTCAGTGATCCATCTGCGTCAGCCTCAAAGTGGTGAAATTACAGGCATGTGCCACCACATGTGGGCAGTTATTATTATTTCAGGCCAACATATTATAGTCCAAAAATGAACAAAGGTAAAAATACTTTTTACATGTGAATTATATACCCAGTGTAGTGGGTAAATACCTACAAACTATGAATCTAGGATTTTTTTGGGAATCTGCTATTCCTTAAGTTTGGTCTTACATTGAGGGACAACATTTTTATTTCCTCCCTCTGTAACTCCAAATATTAAACTAAAATATATTGATGGACACTGACAAATTGAGGAACTTACCTCTACAGAACAAAAGAAAAAAGAAAAATTTGCAATAAAAATAAATTCAAATGGACAAAGCCAGGTGTGGTGGCCCATACCTGTAATCTCAGCACTTGGGAGGCTGAGGCAGGAGGGTCAGTGTGAGTTCAAGACCAGCCTAGGCTACAAAAAGTGAGCTCAAGACCAGCCTCAACTGCATAGCAAGACCCTGTCTCAAAAAGACAAAAAAAAAAAAAAAGGGACTAAAGGGTACTTGAAAGAAACATACTAGATACAAACATATCAGGACAGTTCTGAAAATATAAAGCTCTGACTTCTCAATTTAACTCAGTCTCTCAATTTGGTAGTACTACCACCTCTGTAAAACACCCCTAAAGTAATCATAATGCTGATTATAACAGCACAAAAGTAAAGCAGTTAACAGGCAGTGGTGCCACCTGTGAAATGTTTTTTCTTAATGTTCTCTTCCAAGGACACTGGGAAAGGCCTGAGTGAAGGGAAAGAAAAGGATGGGAGACAGTCACAAAACACATCTGCCACATGTGGCGGTGTGCACCTGACTCCTAGCACGCACTCAAGAGACTGAAGCAGGAGGATGTGAGCTTAAGACCAGCCTGCACAGAAAGTCCTGAGTGCAAGGAAAGTCTGAGACCTTCTCTCAAAACAAACAAAATAACTCCACAGAGATCTGTGTTTCTCTTACTATAAAATACAAACATCCGATCAAAGACTTGCCTAACTCTGCTTCATCCACCACAGCTCCTGGAGGTCAGTAGCACATGTAGCTCACTAGCAGGTCTGTTGGAATGTATTATGCACTGCCCCCGACACAGACACACACACACACACACACACACACACACACACACACACACACACGGGTCACAGGGCAGAACCCACATGCCAATTACTGACAGTGGTGCTCCAGGCTACCTTGGACTCACCCATCCAGAAGACTCATGGTTGTGGTGGTCACTTCTGCAAACAGTATTACTTTCCCAAGGTGTTTGGTCTGCAGATTCTGTTGATAGATCTCTAGGTTAAAATGTTCTGAAGAGAAGGCTTCTGTGCCAGTAACCACAGGTATAGAAGAAGGGGTGATTTCCACTTCCGGTATGTAAGATGAAACAAACTTAAGGGAGAGCTTGCTAGATTTTATTATTCTTTCAGCATCCACAATTCTCTCAAGCCACTGCATAACTGGATCCCAGATTTCCTGTGTCAAAGGAAGGAAGGAACAAAGGAACAAAGGAGGGAGGGAGAGAGGGAGAGAGGAAGGGAGGGAGAAAAGGAGGGTGGGAGGGAGGGCAGGAGGGAGGGAGGGATGGAGGGGAGAAAAGGAGGGAAGGAAGGTGGGAGGGAGGGAAGGTGGGAGGGAGGGAGGAAGGGAGGGAAGGAGGGAAGGATTGAAAGGGAGGGGTGACAAGAAGAAGTAAGACTGTAATTTGCCATTTCATTAGATGAGTGTAGCTTTTCCTAAAAATGTTATTGGGTAATATAAGTACTTCTTAATTCATGACCAATAAATGCTGACTGACATACTCTGTGCATCCTACTTTTACCAGATGGTAATAAATATCCTGAGTGCTATGGTCTGAATGCTACTCCCCAGAATTCACATGCTGGCAAGTTAACCCTCAAATTAATACCAAATATTAATGGTATTTGGAGGGTCAAAGTGGCTCTGCCCTCATGAGTAAGTTAATCCATTAATGGATCACAGGGCTACTGAGATTAGATTCAGTATCACAAGAGTGGGTCTGTGGTAGAAGCCACGTGGCCATCTCCTGTGAACCTCGGCCACGCAGGCCCTGTGCTGTCTCCAGACTGTGCACCAGCCCCACCAGCAGGGAGGTGCCACCAAGAAGCGGCCCTCCATCCTGGACTTCCCACCGTTCAGAACTGTAAGAAATTAGTTCCTTTTCTTTATAAATTACCTAGTCTCAAGTATTCAGGCACAGCAACAGAAAATGGACTAGGACACTAGTTGGTGATAAACTTTAGACAGCAAGATCCAAGGAAACAAGGACAGCTCTTGCTGCACTTCCTATCTCATCACAGAAGTGCCCCCAGCTTTAAGGTTCACAAGCAACACTCTAGTCCCCTGTGCATCTTACCAAATACTGTGTCTTTAAACATTAGGCTCACAAGAAAATTCATTATCCTATCTGTAAAATGAATGAGCAAACAAAAGACCTAAGTGGAAGAAGTCACAATGCATGAAGCACTAAGGTATTAGAGCATCCAATCCATGCTTTTAGCCAACCTTCACTTCCATTCCTGAACCCACACCACCAAGGCAGAAATGTATTTCCACAGAGTAAAAATAATGGAGAACACAGAGCTGCTTTCTGTTTGTTCTAAATACAAATTCAAGAGTGGGAAGGTAAGCCAGGCAAGCTCTCTCTTCTAACCTAAACTACAAGGATGTCCCTCCCCCACTCCAGATCCCAGAAGCCTCTGCGGCCTACATCCATGATGGCTTACTCGGATCTGGGTGTTCAAGGGAGCCATTATCCCAAAAGGAACTGCATAAGACAGATCCAGACTCTGAGGGTGCCCTCATGCAAATGCCAGGTCCTTCAAAAGAAAAACTTCATTGGTGAACATCAGTCCCAAAGTTCCCATGCTACAGAGAAGCCACTTCACAGACAACATTTAATTCAACCCAGTCAGCCTTTACAACTCACTTCCAGTTTGTAGGAAACAAACTAAATGATTTCAGAAGGAAAAAATCCAGAAAGTGAGACCTAAAAGAATCTCCAACAGGCTGAGTCCTGGAGAAAGGAGCAGCATGCTAAGATAGGGGGGTGCAGATTAGAAGGGACATGAATGACCCCCAGATACACGATGAGTGGTTCCTTGCTGGATTCTGCTTTGAACGCTCTAGCTGGAAAAGACATTTTAAAATAGCTAGGGAATTTGAGTATGAATAGTATGTATTAAATGACAAAAGGAATTCCTGTCAGTTTTACCGGATGTGGTAAGGTACTGTGCAATACAGAAAAATGTGGACAAGTGGGCAACAACAAGACAAAGCTACTTTCTTCCAATTATCTCCCTAAGTAAAGAGCGGGCTGTTTTGGTTCATAGTTTGTCAGGCCTTCTGTCCAGAGTCCCCACTGGCTCCAAGGCAGGGTGCACGGCAGAGGGGCATTGCCCATGAAAACCACTCATAGAAGTGGAACCCCAGAGGGAGAGGTCAAAGAAAGAGGGAGGGGTGGGGCTACTATAAAAATAATAAACTCAACTAAAAGATATCAGCAATCCGCTCATTTTTTTGGCATTGAACTCAGGACCCTGTCCTTGCCAGGCAGGTACTTGAGCCTCTGAGCTATATCTGGGTGTAACCAACTCATTTGGACACCCAATCCATACTCACGGCTGGATATGGGCCACCTGGCAGACCTTTTGTCACTCTGAGGATGGGGCACTAAACAAAGTCCAAGTCCTTGTCCACAGCGAGCTGACCCTATGGTATGAGCAAAGTGGTAGGAACAAAAAGAGCAGAATGCCAGATAAGGAAAGAGGACAAGGAAGACACTCAGGCAGAGGAAGAGAGGTACAGAAGGCAGGCCAGAGGGGTGAGGCAGAGGGAACGCCTCACTGCAGATGAAGTATAAGAAAAGGCAGGAGTCACAGTGACTTTATATACAGGCATGCTCAGCCAGCTCAGTATATATATATATATATATATATGTTCTTCTTATAACCATAAATCACCTGATAACCCATTTCTAAAACTATCTACAAAGGCCTGCAACAGTTCTGTCATTTACATTATTTACACAGGGGGATTCTAGGGAAGAGCAACAGCAGAGACAACAAGGAGGAATAGGCCTGACCAGGAACAGTGACAGGGCAGAGGGACACTGAGGTCATGTGGTGAGACCCTGGAAAGCCACAGGAAAGACAGCGCTTACAGATGGAAGCAGTGGGGAGCCCCTCGGGGAGACATGCTCCAGCAACAGCAGAGGTCAAACAGGGTGATAACTTCTAGGCTAGCATGACTGCAGATTAAGTGGAGGCCAGAATCCCAGCCTGCTCTGAAGGATGGTATAAGAATCTGGGGGAGGGGGATAAAACTGAGCCCAAGACATCAGGCCCAGCCACCTGGAAGGACAGAATAACAGGAGGAAATGCAGTGGAAGAGCAGATGTGGACAGTAGTCATCACTGTCAGCAATGGGCTCCCTGAAAGTGATTCGTACCAGAACCCAATGGATGCACCAGGAGGCACAAGAAGGCAGGTCACAGTCCACAGAGAGGCTACACCAAGGGCTCAAATGTGGGCCCATCAGACTATTTGTGACCACCTCAGGCTAGGAGAGAGGATGGGATGCATGAGGGATGGAGAGAAAATGAAGATGCCAAGGAATACAATCAACTTCCTGGGGGCCTGGTAACAAGGACCATGAGCAGTGGAAGAGGGCTGAAATGACAGAATTTATTTCCTTTTGGAGGCTGCAAGCCCAACATCAAGGCGTCACCATAGCCACTCTTACTACGGATTGAACATGGCCCCAAAGATCACTGCTGGAACTGTAGTCTTCAGCACAGCTGGGCTGGACATGGGGCCTCCAGGAAGAGATGGCTCTGATGGCTCTGAGGGTTCACCAATGCAAGTGGGTTAGCACCACTTTCTGGGTGGGGAAGCCACCACGGAAAGGATTCCTTGCAGGAAGATGCTTGCTGTCTGCCTTTGTTTCCCCACTTTGCTCTTTCACAACAGAGATGCAGCGAGAAGGCCCCTGGCAGGTGACAGTCTTCCCATCTCAGACTCCCCAGCCTCAGGAGCTAGGGGAGCTCCTGTTTGCTGAAAAGTACTCAGCCTCAAGTACTTGGCTAGGGTGACACAGGGTGGGCTCAGGCGCAGCTCTGGGAAGGATCTGTCTGTGCCTTTTCCTAGCTTTTAGCAGTGTCTTCTGTGGCTTGTGCACATCACGGCCTCTCCACAGCCATCCTCCTAAGGTGTGCTCTTCTCTGTGAGTCCTGACCAGTGTCTCCTCCTCTAAGGACACTAGTCATATTGGGTTACAGGCCTACTCTAATGACCTCAACTTATTTTGATACATCTGCAAAGACCCAACTTCCCAATAAAGTCACCTTGAGAGACACTGGGGCTAGGACTTCAGCGTAACTTTCAGAGGAACACAGATGACAACAGCAGTCAATGCTTGGATGTGGAGAAATAAGGAAGTGCCTACGAAGGAGACCAAGAAAACCAAGGCTGTGTGTGGATAGAAGGTGGCAGGCAGAAGGGTGCCTTATGGTCCAGACCCAAAAGCCAGAAGGGAAAGGACTGTAAGGAGAGGAGTGTGAAGCAGCTGGATGGAGGACTCAGGGACACCGCACATGTCTGGACTCTGATGAAGTCTCCCAGGGGTGATGGTAGGAGAGAGATTACACAGCCCAAGGATAAACCTGAGGCAGAATTTCCTCTAATGGCAAAGAAAAGACTGGTGGAGACTAAAGGGAAAAACAGAGCCAAAACACCTTTGGGTGCATTTCAGTGTGAGAAATGATGCATTTTTTTTAAATGCCAAGGTGAGTGGTCCCATGGAGTCAGGTGAAGTGCAGCACAGCAGAAATTTCAGCCTCAGAGGGTGAGAGGCTCACCTCAAGGAGCCCCAGGGTTCATGTCCTCCAATGGGGGTGCCCAGTCTTCATCTTCCAGTTCCAACTCTGCCCAGTGTGCCATGCTGACTGCACAAAGAGGCCAGCTCTGGTCCTGAGCATCACTGCTCACACCCTGCTCACAGGCTGCAGAGAGGTAGGAACCCTAGTGCTGGGACCTTGCCTGGGACCTACAATGGCTTCTGTTTCTTAAAAGGTAGGAAGCAAGATCAACAGCCAGGAGAGAAAACAAGGTGGTAGGTGTGCTGAAGATGTGAGCAGGGAAAACAGAGAGATACCAGGGAGAAAGAGAAGATATGAGAGTGGAAGCCCCCAAACCCTCTGGAGGTCAGTGACTCCAAATACAGATGAGGCCTCCCAAGAAGTTTCTGTCCAGCCACATTATCCACACAGCCAAGAGGGCCAGGCACACAGCAGAAGCTGAAGGTGGACACAAAGCTGAAGGTGGACAGACTTCCCAGCTCTAACTAAAGCCTTGCTGGAGACAGAAAGACAAATACGCAACTCATAACCTAGTGAGAAAGAAGCAAGAGGATGTGAGAACCACACAGGATATTCAGGGTGGGGAAAGGCAAAGCCCCTTGGGAAGAGTATGGTAGGACTGACCCTGTGTGTGCATCACCTAAAGAAGCCAAGCCCAGCTACTGTCCACTTGCATGACAGCAATGACTATCTTCACACTACAGAATAGAAGGTAGGTTCACATGGGACATTCCCTTCCTGTCCCTATTTCCTCTATGGGAGAAAGAAGAGTAAATAACACAAATGTGACCAAGAATCTGGCTGTTTGGTACCATCAATATGGTACCAATACATACCAAATTGATGTATTTGGTACAGGGTCTCACTACACAACTCAAACTTATAGTGATCCCCCTGTTTTCAGCCTCCCCAGAGCTGTAGCCACCTCAGTGCATGGCATGTGGTGCTGGGGATCGAACCCTGGTCCCTGTGCTTGCCTAAGCAGGTGTTAGCCTGCTGAGCTATCTCACCAGCTTGAATCTGGCCTTTTGGTAACAGAAGATCTGCTTCTAAAACTTTGGCTACTACCACTAAGGTACAAATGCACTGCTCCCAATTTCCAGTGATTTCTCCAGGACAAGCAGATATCATCAGTACACCATACAAGCTACAAGGATACACAGAAGTGAATAGGTTCCAACACAAAGGTAACTGCCAAGAAAATTCACTCCAACTATTCAAATGTGCCCCTCTCCCAGCAAGGTGGATCACTGCAACTTGCCAAATGCAACATCTATTTTTATTTGCATGTACCTTGGGAACCAGATTCTCAATGAAGCCTCCTCAATGTCATGCCTACAAATCACTAAAGCAGTATTTGCAATCCTTTGTTTTTTATAAACAGTACTCCGATGTGTATAAATTAGAATTCATACAAACATAGAGCACAGATTTTTTTTTTCTCACCTCCCTTTCACACAATCTCTCAGGATTTACTCAGAACAAAGAACATCTGAAAGATATCACCTGAAACCAAGAACCTTTTAAGGAATATAACTGTACAGCACTTCTACTTCTCTTAAATATTTATACTCACTGTAGCCAAAGGTAACCTTAAGCCATGAAATAGAACTGACTACACATGGGAAGTCCTGAGACTCTACCCAAACCTCCCTGGTTACCAGCAGCATCAAAATGATCATCTGGGATCTCATCTTTTAAAAAAAATTTCTGCATGCCAAAAGAAATCACCAACAGAGTAAAAAGAAAACCCACAATTTCGGAAAGAAAAAAAAAAAAAAAAAACTTTAGCCAACTGCC
>PVJA010027361.1:0-11613 GCA_004027025.1 Myocastor coypus
AGGGTCTTGCTATGCAGTTCAGGCTAGCCTTGAGCTCACTTTTGTAGCCCAGGCTGGTCTCGAACTCACACTGATCCTCCTGCCTCAGCCTCCCGAGTGCTGGGATTACAGGCGTGAGCCACCACGCTGGCTTTTCTTTGTCTTTTTGAGACAGGGTTTCCCTGTGCAGTTCAGGCTGGCCTTGAGCTCACTTTGTAGCCCAGGCTGGTCTGGAACTCGCACTCATCCTCCTGCCTCAGCCTCCCGAGTGCTGGGATTATAGGCGTGTGCCACCACGCCCGGCTTGTTAATCCCTTGTTATGTCTTAAAACAACCACTGCATTGTGACCCTGAGAGGTGGTATGTAGGATAAAGGCTGAGTTGGGTTGAGTAAAGTGAGCACTGGAGTCTTTAGGAGGTCTTGTTATAGCTTGTGAAAGAAGGAATGTATAGGAGCAGTGAGGTCAAGGGGCTCTAATAGGGGACTCTTTGATGCCTCATAGAGTGGCCGTGCCAGAGAGATGAAGTTGGAAACTGAGAGGTGGAAAAAATTAGCCAAACCAAGGAAGGAAGGAGCTTGTTTTGTGATGGGCACCTGAAGGTCATGACGGACAACTTTGTAGTCAGCAGTGATTGCATGAACAGTGTGAGTGGGGGCGAACCTTAGATATTTGACTTCTGGTGAGGCTATCAGAGTTTTAGAGGGAGAGACTCTGTAACCTCGTCCTAACCAAAAAAAAAAACAACAAAAAAAAATGGAGAAAAGTAGTTGTATGTTGTAGGGCTAGAGTATGAGACGGGGAGCAAAGGAGGAGGTCATCATAAGTTGAAGGAGTAGTCTGGTCTTTTTTTTTTTTTTTTAATTTTCCATTTATTCTTTTTTTTAAAGAATTTTTTTTTGTTTGTTTGTTTTGTTTGTTTCAGAACCTTTATTTGTTTATTCACTTATTTTATGGCCGGCTCAGCCCACCCCGAGGGCAGGGCTGGCACAGCATGTGGTGCCGGGGATCGAACCGCGGTCCCTGAAGCCGCCCAAGCTTCCCCGAGCAGGCGCTTTAGACCACTGAGCCATCCTGCCAGGCCCCAGTAGTCTGGTCTTGAAGGTCAAGAGTTTCAAGATTAGCAGCAAGGGCTTAGCTAAAGAAGTGAGGACTATCTCTGAGTCCCTGAGATAGGACTGTCCATGTGAGCTGTTGAGAACCAAGAGTGTCTGGTCCACCCATGTGAAGATGAAAAGGTCTTGGCAATCTGGGTGTAAGGGAATGGTGAAGAAGGCATCTTTAAGGTCTAGGACAGTAGGGTTGGGGAGATAGCTCAATAGAATAATTCCCTGGCAAGTGCAGGCTCCTGAGATCAATCCCTGGTCCAGGGGAGAAAAACAAAGTCTAGGACAGTAAAGTGAATAGTGGAAGAAGAGAGATGAGAGAGCGTAGTACAGGGGTTTGGTACCACCGGGTGAGTAGGGGTAACCACATTATTAATCCTGAGATCTTGAACTAAGTGATAGGAGCCCTTAGGTTTGAGTACAGGAAGAATGGGAGTATTGTACAGCAAGTGGGCAGTTTTAAGAAAACCATTGGTAAGGAGGTAGCAAATAATAGGCTTGAGTCCCCTCTGATGTTTGGGGCTGATTGGGTATTGAGGAATGCAGGGAAACACCATAGGATCTCTTGAAGTGCACTAGTATAGGAATGGTGTGTTTGGCACAAGTGGGACTGGAAATGTCTCAGCATATGTGGTCAGCAAGGAAAGAGGGAGGGAGGAGGTGGCTGTACATTGAGGTTGGGTTTGTAGAATGTGTACTGTGTGGGGAGAGAGAGGTGAGAGAAACATGGAGCTTTTGGAGGAAGTCTTTCCCCATGAAGTATGGGACAGGTTGGGATCACAAGGAAATTATGAGCGAAATAGTGTCTGGAGTCGGGAGGGAATAGGCCTGTCTGAAAAGTTCATGTAGGTTGGTCATCAGCACCCACTATGCAGACCATAGAGCTAATATAATGATTTTAGAACTCAGAAAGAACATTATATGTGGTCTCCAGTCTCCATGTCAGCAAGAAACAGTTTTGTTTTTTGTTTTTTGTTTTTTCCCTGAGATGTCCAGTGAGACTCAGGACTCTGACAAAGGTACCTCGATGTGCTATGAAACCCAAGCTCTGTTGTTGCTCTGCAGCGGCAACACCAAGCAGGTCAAGTATATCTGTCTGGTTGTAGTGAGGTTTCCTGTGAGAGCAGGGAATTGGATGACTTACCTGCTCTCTGGTGGACAGGACAGTCGCATTTCCAGTGACCCCTGAGCTTGTAGCTGCCCCAGTGATAGCTGCAGGTTGGGGCAGGCTCGCGCCCATGTTTTCGTTACCGCATGTGAAGCCATTCAGGAAGGGCTTGGGTGGCAGAGTTGTTTAGCATTGTCTTGTAAGGGTGCTGCTTTGATGGGAATCCAGAGTGTTGTAGCCAAAAGTTGGCACTGCATAATTTTTGGTCTCTACCATTGAGGAGACGGAAAGTTAGATTGAGTAAATTTTTTTTGTGGGATTTAAGGGCCAAGATCTGTGTTTTAATTAATTAATTAATTAATTATTTATTTTTCTTGTTTCAGAACTTCTGTTTGTTTATTTTTATGGCCGGCTCAGCCTGCCCCGACGGCAGGGCTGGTGCAGCATGTGGTGCCGGGGATTGAACTGCAGTCCCTGCAGCCACCTGCAGGCGCTTTAGACCACTGACCCATCCTGCCGGGCCAAGATCTGTGTTTTAATCTTGGAATGAATGTTGGGAACAGACAGCGATATAAAATAGGAATTAGTAAGCCGGGCGTGGTAGCTCATGCCTGTAATCCCAGCACTTGGGAGGCTGAGGCAGGACTGGTGTGAGTTCAAGACCAGCCTGGGCTACAAAAGTGAGCTCAAGGCCAGCCTCAGCTGCATAGTGAGACCCTGTCTCAAAAAGACAAAAAAAAAAAAAGGAATTAGTAGTTGCTTTTTTTTCTTTTTTTTTTTGAGAATCTTAGTCTATATTAGTATACCTAGTTTGCAGCAATATATTTGATTATTAGAATTTTATCTGAAAGCTGGGCGTGGTGGCTCACGCCTGTAATCCCAGCACTTGGGAGGCTGAGGCAGGAGGATTAGTGTGAGTTCGAGACCAGCCTGGGCTACAAAAGTGAACTCAAGGCCAGCCTCAACTGCATAGTGAGACCCTGTCTCAAAAAAAAAAAAATTTTTTTATCTGAATATCAAGTACCTTGAAATATAAAGTATAACTAGAGAACTGTTATTTGTTATCAACCATAGACATTTTAGCAGTTAAATCCCTGTAGAATGTTAATAGACAGCAATTATGTAATTTTGTAGAGAACATTTGACATCAATAGTTATACATAGCAGTGTAGCATAGCAATCATAACAGATCATGAAATCTCTGTTTTGTTTTGGCATTTCTAAATATAATGGCACATGCACAGGATACATGTCACCTAAGTTTTAGTTAGAAAATTATCATTTGAATGATGACCTCATGTTGGCTTGATATGAACCTTTTGTTATAAATACCTGGAGAATGAGAGAGGCATATGTTTATTTATTTATTTATTGTTTCAGAACCTTTGTTTGTTTATTCACTCATTTTCATGGCCGGCTCAGCCCACCCCAAGGGCAGGGCTGGCGCAGCATGTGGTGCCGGGGATCGAACCGCGGTCGCTGAAGCCGCCCAAGCTTCCCCAAGCAGGGGCTTTAGACCACTGAGCCATCCCGCCGGGCCCGAGAGGCATATGTTTAAATATGAAAGAAAATTTACATTATAGAATACTTCATATTTGGAAGTATTGAGCTTATGAGAAAGCCTTATTTTATTGAAAACACTTTGTTTTAACCAATGATCAAATTGTTGGGAGTGTCTTTTAAGGAGATTATTGGAGGCTGTCTATGGATGAACAAAGGTTGGCCACCCTTTATCCATCAATCAAGAGTCCTGTTTAATAATTTCTATTTTAATGATTTTTATTTAATTATAAATTAATTTTGATATCAGTTAGACCAGCTGGTAACTCAGGAGAAAGCATGCTTTTAAGTCTATGTTTTAGAGCTCAAATAAAGGAACAGCTGTTTAGAGAATGACATAAAAACCAATAAGTACACACAGATCACATGGACAGCTTTATAAAATGAGAGTGCACTCAAGTACTTTTTTGGCCAGGTTAAATTATTATTATTATTTTTCTTTTTTCTTTTTTTTTTTTTTTGAGACAAGGTCTCGCTATGCAGTTCAGGCTGGCTTTGAGCTCACTTTTGTAGCCTAGGCTGGTCTCGAACTCGCACCAATCTTCCTGCCTCAGCCTCCCGAGTGCTGGGATTACAGGCGTGCGCCATGGCCAGGTTAAATTATGAGGACCTTTTTGGTTTGTAATTATGAGAGACTAGTCAGACCTTTTTATAGGTCAATTAGAGATTTCTTATAAAAAGAATTCGGAAAAAGTAAAAACTTCTTATTTTACTTAATATAAGTATTAAGTTTGTGTAAGTTTAATATAGTGTATCAGCTTTGAGTGGGAGCAAGCAAGCAGAGCAGAGTATAAGGATTAGGCACAGCACAGTAAAGAAGCACTGACAATGTGCAAGTCCCGGACTTGTAGGCCGGCAGTGAGAGAAGCTTTGCTGTTTATTGTGGCCGTGTAGACTCTCTGTAGAGGTAGGGGGATGAAGGGAAAAGGAGAGGTGAGCACTGGGCTCAACTGGAAAAGGCATTGTGTTTGCTCACTAGGTAGACTGTTGTCTTTAGGTTGTTGGATAGCAGAGAGAGGGGGACATGCTGTTGGGGGGAAAATGTTACTAGTTAATTTTGGATTGGGTCACATTTTGTTTTAAAGTGAAAAACCTGAAAGAAAAAGAAACTGTGGTTTTAAGGGGAGGGGTGCAGTGAGGAATGTATGACCAACTGAAAGTTGAGGTCAGAAGGTGAAGCAGTGGCTGTAGTGGTGGCTGCTGCTGCCAAAAGGGGCAGGGACGGTGCTTTGGCTGTTGACTGTGGTGTAGGAGATCTGATTTGACTGAGAGAGATCTTTAGGCTGGGGAGTGGTCCTTGGTTTAAGCAACTGGAAAGAGATAGGGTTGAGAGAGTAACAGCTGGGTGAGAGGCTGCAGGTGAAACAGGGAGGAGTGGCAAGTCTGGAAGCTCTGGAGACTGCAGTGGAGGAGGCTGAGGAGCTGCAGCTGGGGCCTGGGAGCAGCATCTTCTAGAGGATCCGAGGAAGTAGAGAGAGGGCCCTGGCAGAGCAGTGTGAGCTGAGAGTATCTGGGCTCCTTTGTACTGTTGAAAAATGGAGGGAGCAGTGAGGGAGGGACAGGTTCTCAAAGAGAAAAAGCTTGCATATAGGGCATTTCTTGCCATTTGCTGGTATGGTGACAGAAGTTTTTTTTTTTTTTTTTTTTTGTGGGACCAGGGTTCAAACTCACGACCTTGCACTTGCCGAGCAGGCACTTGTGCCTCGGAGCTATCTCCCTAGCCCCAGAAATTTTTTAAACTTTGGAGAATTAGTGGATCAAAAGATTTTTGTATAGGCCACTTGGTTTTACCATTGAGCTTATATTGTGGCCAAGGTGTCTGACAGTACAAGATTAGTTGCTTTAGTGTTATGGCTTCCCAGAGGCTGAGGGAGTCGAGATTATGGACCAGGCCTCTCAATGGAGTGTCCTGGGGTCTGAGAATGAGTATTTCCCGTGGTGTTGGCAGGGGAATGTTGTGAGTGAGAATAATTCCCAAGTGACCAAATTAAGGCTGAGCAGACTTCTAAGCCTGGGGAGCGGTCGTCACCAACTCTCAAAGCTAAGAAGAATGAAAATGAAGTTCCCAAACTTTGGTCCCTCCAGTTGTACTGGGGGCCTAAGGGAATCTCTTGGAGGTTGGGGGGAGTAGGAGGAGTGAGGGAGGTGGGTTCCAGGGATGGTTAGAATTATGGTTGCAGGGCCCCGCAAATTTCCAAAGATGGCAGGGGAGTGCTCTAGGGGAAGGGTATACACCTGAGGCCAATCGAGGCAAAGCAAAGAGAACAAACCCCTGAACAAGAGAACTGGAAGCCGGAGAGCTCAGCCTACCTGTGAGATGTGAGGGAGACCAGTGTTATATGCAAGCTGGCAACTGTGGGTGGGCAGATCCTGGAGGAGAGAAGCTCAGATGATAAGGAGACTCAACTCGGGGTTTGGCCCCCCAGGAGCCTCATATGCTATCTGTCTGAGTCATGGCACCAATATGTTAGGTTTTTTCAGGTGATTGGTGCAGCAAAGAAATAAGCAGAAGGAAAAAGGGAAAGGGGCTTTATTTTCTTTAGAGACACAGAGAAAATATGGGGAAGGTGAGAATTCTCTTGATTTGAACAAAGGGAGACTAGGCTTTTATGCCCTTTTGCCAAGGGTGGAATTTGGAGGGGATGTTTAGAAATACCTGAGGAGCTGACTGGGGTATTCCCTGAGATCATGGGAAGGGTGAAAGTAAATTTTGTCCTGGGGGGCATGGCAGGATGGCTCAGTGGTCTAAAGTGCCTGCTTAGGAAAGCTTAGGCGGCTTCAGGGACCATGGTTCGATCCCCAGCACCACATGTTGCACCAGCCCTGCCCTCAGGGCAGGCTGAGCCGGCCATAAAAACAAACAAACAAACAAACAAACAAAAGTTCTGAAACAAGAAAAAAAATTAAAAATTAAAAAAAAAAAATTTTGTCCTGGGCTAAGTTGGAGAAGAAAGGAGGAGGTGGTCTTGGGAAGATGGGCTTTTGTTTTAAGGGCATCAGCCATATTAGATGGCCACCATAATGATTTTAGCAATTCATACTATGGCCAGAACCTATCAGGAGTTACCAGCAGAGGTGTCATAGAGGTAGAGCTATGTAGGCTTTTGGAGCTCATAACTTGTTAACAGATTGCTTTGGATGTTCCCCATGGACTTACAGGACTTAATGTTTACCCTTCTGGATGTGGACTTGTTTTGGTCCCAGTGGTTTGTATCCTACTATGTATACCTTTTGGAATGGTCATGTTAATCTTGTGCCACAGAATGTTGGAAGTGTTTAACTTTTCATTTGTATAGGAGCTCACAGCTCAGAGTTTGCCTTAGATCTTCAAGGAGACTTGGGACTTGGATTTTTCAGCAATGTTGAAACTACTAGGACTTTGGCAACTCTTAAAGATGGACTAAAATGTCTTTTGCATAAAGGGATTTGCATGAGTCTTTGGGAGTCCAGGGGTGGAATGTTGTGGTTTGTGTCTAGTCATCCCCCCAAAGCCTCGTGCACTCGGGGCGGCTCCTGTAGTTTGTGATTATTGTGGGTGTGGATGCTACACCTGCCCTGGGGCAGGTAATTTGCATTATAGTGTAAGGAGGGTAGAGAGGCTAGCTAGCTGCCTCAGCTGCTGCTGTTCCCTTTGGCTCTCTGCTCTTTGCTGCCACCATGAGAGGTGGCTCTCTGTCATGTGTGGTTTTGCCTTGGAGCCAACTGAATATAGACTGAAACCTCTGGTAACTGTGAGCTAAATAAACCTTTCCTTTCTTAATTCTTGTTGTTAGGTATTTGTCCCAGCAATGAGAGATGAGTAGCTGAACATATGTTTAGTGTTATCATTAATTATCTTTATTTTGGTCATTGTTGTTCCTCAGGACACCTGTGCTGTAAAATTTGGTAGCTACCAACCAAATATGGCTACTGAATACTTCAATTGCATGGTTGGTATGACTGAGGAACTGAATTTATTCATGTAATGTAGCTAATTGAATTGCAAACCTGAAAACTGATTTAGCTTATGAAACTTAAGTACAGAAGGACAATTCGAGAATGTAGATCACTGCTTTTTTTTTTTTTTTTTTTGCCCCTGTCTGTCTTGAGATGGTTTTGCTGTGCAGTCAGGCTGGTCTTGAGCTTACTCTGTAGCCCAGCTGGCCTTGATCTTGAGTCAGTCCTGTCTCAGCCTCCTGAGGGCTGGGGTTATAGACATGTGAACCATGCCTGGCCCGTGGATCAACCTTGTAGTCTTTCTTTTTGGTACTAGGAATGAAACTCAGGACCTTGTGCTTGCCAGGCGGACACTGCACTACTGAGCTATATCCTCAGCTCTGGATCAACTTTTATTTATTTATTTATTTATTTATTTATTTTTGAGACAGGGTCTCACTATGCAGTTCAGGCTGGCCTTAGGCTCACTTTTGTAGCCCAGGCTGGTCTCGAACTCACACCGATCCTCCTGCCTCAGCCTCCCCAGTGCTGGGATTACAGGCGTGTGCCACCATGCCCGGCTTGGATCAACTTTTAAACTATAAATTTTATGAGTCTAAATATGGATCAACTTTTTGTTTGTTTCTTTTTTGAGACAGGGTCTTGTTATGCAGTTCAGGCTGGCCTTGAGCTCACTTTTGTAGCTCAGGCTGGTTTTGAACTCACATCGATCCTCTTGCCTCAGCCTCCCAAGTGCTGGAATTACAGGTGTGATAATAATCATGCCTGGCTATTTTTATTTCTAATGTGGTTACTAGAAAATATAAAAAAAAATTTTCCATGCTCATTTTGAAAAAGCTATGTATTTACTTTTCCCAAATATTACTCTAAAGAAGTGTCCTACAGACAGGGTTAATATGTTAGAAATACGGAAAATATAAAAATTTCATGTGTGACTTGCTGTAGCAATTTTTTTTTTCCTTCTTGTGGCACTGGAGCTTGAGTCCAGGGCCTTCCCAGTAATCTAGGTTCCTAGCCCTTAAAACTTTATTTATTTATTTTTTGGCCTTTTTGAGACAGGGTCTCACTATGCAGTTCAGTCTGGCCTTGAACTCACTTTTGTGGCCCAGGCTGGCCTTGAACTCACACTGATCCTCCTGCCTCAGCCTTCCAAGTGCTGGGATTACAGGCATGTGCCACCACACCCGGCTTATTTATATTAATTTTGAGGGAAAAATCTTACTAAGTTGCTGAGGGGGCATTTGAACTTATGGTTCTTCTGTGTCAGCCTCTTTAAGTGTTAGATTTGCAAACATGTGCCAATATGTGTAGTAACTTGCTTCATACTTCTACTGGATGGCTGCATTAGACTGTAGTCTTGACAAAAGTAGGAAGTTCTCATGCTTGTTGATATATTAAGTGCATGGCATCTGACATGTGACATGTGCTGATTGTTTCTATATGTATGTTATTTTGATCCCCAGTTCTGTATCTAGATCTCTCCCAAAGCCTCATGCAGTCATGGCGGGTTTCTACAGCTTGTGCTTAATTCATGATCCAGTGCTGGGATTATAGGTGTGAGTGCTGCATCTGCCCTGGGCCAGATAACCTGGATGTAATATAAGGGAGGGACAGGGACTTGCTGTCTACCAGTGCTCCTCCGTTTTTGCTCATGTTGTTTTGCTGTTTTCCACCATCATGAACTGCTACCCTCTGCCATGTGCTACTCTGCCTTGGAACCAGCTGATTATGTACTGAAACCTCCACAAACTGTGAGCTACATAAACCTTTCTTTCCTTAAGTTTGGATGTCACATATTTTGTCCAAGCAATGAGAAAATAGTAACTGAGACAACATATTTGTGGAACATGAGAGAGTTGGCTCCATTTACTTGTATCATTTCTCTTTACCTCAACCTTTATTTATACTTGATATTTACCTTAAAATTTCTTGAGATTGGGCATGTTAGCACATGCCTGTAATCCTAGCACTGGGGAGGCTGAAAACAGGAGGATCGCTATGAGTCCTTTCTGTATAGTTTATATATCTCTATGAAATACATAAAAAAATAAATCAAAAGATTTCTCAACTAACCAGTAAATTCTTTTTTTTTTTTAATTGTGCTGGAGATTGACCACCAGACTTGGTTGTATGTGCTTCACAAGTGCTCTACATCTGAGCTGAGCCCTTACAATGCCTTACTTCCATTTTAACCTATTAGTTTTTTTCCCTTGGCATAATTGTGTATTGTTGGAAGTTAATTGGCTTTTCTTGAAAGTGTGTTGGTAATTTTTTGACAGATTTCTGAGTGATAATACTTCCTGTCACTTGAATTAGTCATACAAGTGTCTCTTTTTTTGAGTTATTTGAACTATTTTAAGCAAGTCCCACGGCCTTTAGCCGCACTCCTTGGCAAATGACAAGTTATCTTGTGTATTACAACTTTGCCTCAGGTTTACTTAGTGATGTCATTTTAAATTATTTTAAAAAGTGAGACTGGCCATCTTGTATATTACAACTTTATATCAGGTTTACTTAATATGTCTTCTTTTGTTAACTTAAAAAAATGATTTCACGGGGCTGGGGAGATAGTTCCATGGCACAAGTGCCTACCTGGCAAGTGCAAGGTTGTGAGTTCAAACCCCAGTCCCACCAAAAAAAAAAAAAAAGATTCCACAATAAAAGACAGGCTAGGGGGCTCGGTGGGATGGCTCAGTGCTCTAAAGCGCCTGCTTGGGGAAGCTTAGGTGGCTTCAGGGACCACGGTTCATTCCCGGCACCACATGCTGCGCCAGCCCAGCCCTTGGGGCTGGCTGAGCTGGCCATAAAAATGAATAAACAAACAAAGGTTTGGAAACAAGAAAAAAATAAACTAAAATAAAATAAAAAAATAAAAGACAGGCTAAGAAAACTCAACCTTGTTTGTTACAAGACAGTTGTTCTCCCTCTCAGCCTGTCCTCAGAACACACTGAAGTTACTGCTGGTTCAGGTCCAGGAGAGTTCCAAAACAACAGAGAAAAGAACCTGCCCAAGAGCAGAGGTCTTCTTATAAAGGATCCCAACACACAAACAGCAACAGGGAACAGGAACTCTCTGTTTAATTCATTTCCTGAGTTTTTGCTTGATTTCCTTTCATAATTTCTAGTTCTTCACCAAAATGGTCATTCATACCTTGTTTAATTCAGTTAGCTTATTATCTGTATCTTCTTTATTTTTCTTTAGACCACTGAGCCATCCTGCCGGGCCCTTGATTATTAATTCTTATCTAGTTAAGTCCTCTTTAAGATCACTAAAAGCATGTTAAGAATTTTTTTTTTAATCTCTTCAGACATTTCAACCATTTGATATTTTAGTTTATTGCTTGTGACTTCTCCTATACTTCAGTGCCCCTGAGACCAGCTTTTCAGGATTAAAGGTTTCTGGTGGCATCTTACTGCCTTGTTTTCTCCTGTTTCTGTTGTTGCTATTCTGAGGGTTGAAGATCATCAGTCAGAGGAGAAGAGCCCTGTCACTGCTGTGGAGGTCTCTCCACTTAGTGTAAGCCTCCCTGGGAGAGGACCTGGGCTTTGGCTCCACCTGCTCCGCACGTTGGATCCATCCTGGTTGCTGCACCACATGGAGAGAGCAGCTAACACACCACATGTGTCCTGCTTCATACTATAGTCTTTTTTTTAAGTTATATCAGCACCCTCAGAACTTTCCTTTTTTTTTTTTTTTTTTAAGAATTTTTTAGCGCCTGGCGTGGTGGCACACGCCTATAATCCCAGCACTCGGGAGGCTGAGGCAGGAGGATGGGTGTGAGTTCAAGACCAGCCTGGGCTACAAAAGTGAGCTCAAGGCCAGCCTGAACTGCATAACAAGACCCTGTCTCAAAAAGACAAAAAAAAAGAATTTTTTTTTTCTTGTCTCAGAACTTTTGTTTGTTTGCTTATTTATTTTTATGGC
>PVJA010027361.1:11713-28773 GCA_004027025.1 Myocastor coypus
GTCTTTTTGAGACAGGGTCTTGCTGTGCAGCTGAGGCTGGCCTTGAGCTTACTTTTGTAGCCCAGGTTGGTCTCGAACTCACACCAGTCCTCCTGCCTCAGCCTCCGGAGTGCTGGGATTACAGGCGTGAGTCACCACGCCCAGCTTAAAACTTGTTTTAACAACTTCATACCTCTTTATTCAGTAATTAAAGAAGAAAATGTGGGACACTTTACAGATTGTGTGTTGTCCTCGCCTGGGTGGCATGCTAATCTTTGCCATATTGTTCCACTTTCAGTATATATGCAACCACACTGAGCACAGGCCTTCTGGAGTATGGCTTTGTTTCGAGGTCTGCCTCTGTGTGCTGGGCTCAAGCGATCCTTCTGCCTCGGTCTGCAGAATAACAGACTGTGGGCACACAGCACATGGTATCCAGCTTTATAATGTAGGCTTTTTTTTTAAAAGATGGTCTCACTGTGTAACCCAGCCAGCCTTGAACTCAACTGTCCTGCCTCTGTCTCCTACATGCTGAGATTACAGATGTGCACCGCTATACCTGGCCATACCATAATGTAGTTTTTAAAGTTTCATTAAAAATGGGGGCCAGGGCGATAGCTCAACATAAACACCTGCCTGATAAGTATAGGGTCCTGAGTTTGATTCCTAGTACTACTGAAAAATAAATAAATAAATAAATAAATAAGATTAAAAATACATTAAATGTATTTTCATTTAGGAATATCGAGTAGGAGTGCAACTATTAGTTAAAATTTAAGTAGGTATGATGTAAATAATTTGGCTAAGGTACTGGGCTTATATATATGTCTACATATATTTTTACATATACATATTTAAAATATGTCTATATATATGGGGAGGAGAGAATGTGTGTGTTAGGTTCCTACACTAGTAGATAAGGGCCAAATCACAAGTATCTTCTGGTTTTCATTATAAGACCTGTCCTTGATTTTACAAGTGTTTAAACAGGAGAACAGAGACCTGAGAAATGCATGGGGCTAGTCCTACCAAGAACAAGGGGGAAAAATGTTCTCAATGGAGAGAAGGATGTATTCAATATATTTGGTAGCAGAGCATGTTTTAGGTCCAAACAAGTTCAGGCTGAGTTCAGAAAGGGTGAGGAAAGTAGTAGAAATGGACAAGAAGGAGCACTTAATTCTATGGTGTGAGGTCTCGTCACTGTGGGCTTCTCATAAGCACTGCTGTTTGAGAGGAGCCTTGGGGTAGGAATTTTCATGGCAATAGTGAGCCTGGGAAGAATACTTCAGGTGTAAGTAAGAATGCTGACATTGTTCTCCATATGGGCTCTAAGTAAGAACACCATAGCAGTCATCACTTTAACTCCAGTTTGGTTTGCATTCACTTTTAGGCAGATGAGTTCATCCGAGCAAATGCCACCAACAAGTTGTCAGTCATAGCTGAACAAGTCCAACATTTGCAAGAACAAGCCAGAAAGGTAAGGGAAGACTTCATTTTTAAAAAAAAATTTAAAGAATTTTTTATTTATTTACTTATTTAGTACAGGGTCTCACTATACAGCTTGGATTTGTAGTGATCTTCCTGTGCTCTCTATCCTCTCCAGTGCTGGGATTATAGGAGTGCACCATCACTCCTGGTTTCAGTAGACAGCCAGGTGGCATGGCATGCGGTACCAGGGACCAAACCCAGGTCCTTGCGCTTGCCAGGCAGGTGCTTAGACTGCCGAGCTGTTTCCTCAGCCCTCATTTTCTTTATTTAGTTGACGGAGTTGGCCAAACTTGCCTGTATACATTGCAGCTTATCTTCAGTATCTCCTAGAAAGTTGAGTATTTTTGAGTAAAACAGCAGGTGCAAATCTGAGAAGTTCCATCGGTCTCTTTTGTTACTGTGATGAAATGCCTGAAGCAGGCAAACTTTATAAAGAAAAAGCTTATTTAGCTCATAGTTTTAGAAGTTCAAGGGCATGATGCTGGCACGGTCAGCCCTGGGGAGAGCCTGCCAGTCGCATCTAGTTACAGCAGGCACAGGTGTGGGAAGGGAGATCACACCTCCATGCACAAAGCCAGAGAATCAAGGGTCCGGTTTTTGTAATAACATGCTCATGCTGAGGCCCTCGCTGTCTCAGAACTCCCACCGGGAGAACAGTGCTTCCTCCTAAGGACATGTGGCTGTGATAAAGGGCCTCCTGCTGGGCTGCACCTCTTCCTTTAGCTCTCACATCACCAAACAGGTGACCAAACTCCAAGCTCCTAGGACAGAAGCCTTTGGAATAAGCAATGGCTAAACTGGGGCAGAAGTAAAGTATAAGCTTTCAGGTTTATCCCCCCAGTACTGGGAATAAAACTTATGTCTTCAGCCCTTTTTACATTTTTTTAAATTGTGACATAGGATCTTGCTAAGTTGCCAACTGTCTCAGCCTCCTTGAGTGCTATAAATATGAGGTTGGTTCCCCTGCCCCCACTCAGGAGGAAGTTCAGTGAGATAAAACCTTAAGGGAAAAAAATGTTTTCATTCATAAAAGAAATGTACTGAACACAAAAACGAAGAAACTTAAGAGTTACCCAAAGGCAGGGATGTTCAATGCTTTGAAATACATTTTCTCTAAAGGCATTTTTCACCTGGCACTACATGCTAACAGCCCGCCCCCTGGGTGTGGTGGCCCATGCCCGTAATCCCAGTGGTGAGGAGGCTACAAACAGGATCCTATGAGTCTGAGCTGTATTTGTACCAAATACATAAAAAGAAAGGCATTTTTCAGCACAGTAACAATCATCTGATTTTTATTTATTTGAATCGCCTGGACCCCAGTAATGATTCACTGCTCTTGGGGAGCAAGGTCCTCAACACTGAACAGTTTCCAAGTTTTCGCTGGGATGACTTCTGAGGGGGCCTGTTACTTCTCTTCCTTTACACATTGCACCTTGGTGGGTTCCAGGTTCTGGAAGAAGCCCGCAGAGATGCTGAGTTGCACCACATAGCTTGTAACATGGTCAAAAAGCCTGGCAATATTTACTACCTTTATCAACGGGAGAGTGGCCAGCGGTACTTTTCCATTGTTTCTCCAAAGGTAAGAGAATTTATTCTTTGCTCAAAAAATCTACTCTGATTTTTGATAAATTCTGTGTTCCCCAATTATTTATGAGTTGAACTCTGGAAATAGAGCTGAAACTGGTGTCGTCTGTTGCAGACAGATAGATGTTCGTTGGAGAGAAGGTTAAAGATGCCAATTTTAATAAATTTATGTGAACCATCAAAAAAGAACCCTAGGGGCCCAGCAGGATGGCTCAGTAGTCTAAAGCGCCTGCTTAGGAAAGCTTGGGCGGCTGCAGGGACCGTGGTTCGATCCCCAGCACCACATGCTGCGCCAGCCCTGCCCTCAGGGCAGGCTGAGCCAGCCATAAAACTAATAAATAAACACACAAAAGTTCTGAAACAAGAAAAAATAAAATAAAAATAAAAAATTCTTAAAAAAAAACAACCCCTAAGTTCTTGGCATATATGTATGAAAATAAGTATGTAGATTATCAAATGATTTCTTAGAAAATTGAAGGTGATATAAGCCAGACATAGCTCTAAAAGAATGTATGTATGTTTAACATGTTCCATCTGGCATGATTGAACTAGTAGTAGTACATGTGAGACTATCCTGTGCCACCCAGTGGGATAGTAGGCTTGAACCACCACTAGTGCAGAGCTGTCTAGTGATAAGACATGAATCACAGCTTCACTGCAAACATGTTAGTTTGCTTTCTGCGGTGAGAGGGATCAGGTACGTGGTGGCTGCCTTCCAAGGATGCTTCTGCATAGTCTGAAGCAAAAAGCCAAAGCGATATGGGGCCTCAGTAGGAAATGCTCTCCGTGTGTTTGCATCCTACCCTGATCAGAACCAACTCTTTTGCCTTCTCTAGGAATGGGGAACAAGTTGTCCACATGACTTCCTTGGAGCCTACAAGCTGCAGCATGACTTGTCCTGGACTCCCTTTGAGGACATTGAGAAGCAAGACTCTAGAATCAGTATAATGGACAGGCTGCTGAACCAGCCAGTGGCTATGCCCCCATGCACTGAGCCCATCTTCCAGGGACTGAGTCATTGAGCGTGGACCTGACCAGTAGCTCTCACAGGGCCTGGGCCTGAGCATCACCTCCTTGTGCCCTGGTGCTCTGCCTTGATGGAAGTGTTCATGAGAACCGAGGACATGTGGCTGAATCTTGGACTGGTGCCGTGTGTGACTATAGACTGTTGTTACTGCCTTTAGTTAGGATGGAAAGAATCACAGCACTTTCCTTTAGGATCCCCTCAGGGCCACTGACACCAGCTAGTGAGTTTCAGAGGACTGGCCAGTGCACTTTCTTTCTTCATCTCCAGCTGTTCTGTTCTTCAGCCAAAGCGCTAAAGAAGACTTCTTCCTGTAGAAAGTTTGGTGGGTCATTTTCCAGAGGAACCTGTTTTTGGTTTTGTTTCGGGTTAGCATCGAGCTGTTCTATAACTGGTGCACCGCCAGCTTCACAGTCACCTGGTAACCAGAGCGTTGGCTACTGGAGGATGATTAAAAAAGAAAAGAACATATATGGCTGGATCAGATGTTGGTGGTGTGGGGGGTCTGCTACCGCTGAGGTTCTGCCCAATCTGCATAGTGAGAGTGACTGGAAAGTCTGAGGCAGCAGCAAAGCTGGCATTGGGAAGGTTACCCCTGAGCTCCCATAGACTTAGAACTGTTGCTGAACTTACTTTGTAGGCAGAGATCCTCAGTTCAGGTGCCCAAACCATAGTCACTAAATGGCAACTTAGGATATTGTGTGAGAGAATATAGGTGAGTTGGGAATAAGAAACAAGGAAAACAGGGCCAGCAAGATAGCTCAGCAGTCTAAAGCACCTGCTTAGGCAAGCACGCAGGGACTGCAGTTCGGTCCCCAGCACCACATGCTGTGCCAGCCCTTGGGGTGAGCTGAGCTGGCCGCACACACACACACAACACAAGCCAACGTGTTGATTATGACTTCCTGCAGATTATGTCATTTTGACTAGAATAATTGAAAAATAAAACAGGGGCAACTGGGCTAATTTTTTTTTTTTTTTTTTTTGTCTTTTTGAGACAGGGTCTCACTATGCAGTTGAGGCTGGCCTTGAGCTCACTTTTGTAGCCCAGGCTGGTCTCAAACTTGCACCAACCCTCCTGCCTCAGCCTCCCGAGTGCTGGGATTACAGGCGTGCGCCACCACGCCCAGCCTAATTTATTCTAATTGTAACTCTGACAAGGTTCTTGTAGGACTCGTGCTTCCTATTTGTTTAGCAGAACCAGCTATTTACAGCATCAGTTGTGGCTGTGCTCTCTTCAGTGCCATGTCACCTGTTACTCTCTGTAAAAAGGGTGAGAGATGTGTACTTACTCAGAATTGCCCACATTCCTTTCGGGGGCTGGGTGGTGCTCATGCTGATCAACCACATAACACCCTACCCCATCCCTTGTTCATGGCCTTTCCTTATAAGTGGCTGTCCTTATAAGCTGTCTGTGGTTCAACTATAGCCCGATGTAGGCGAGGGGCTTGAAGTGATCTGGCAAGATCACATGTGTCCTGTGTCTTGGTTACTTTTCTCTCATTGCTGGGGCAGAATACCTGACACCCAGAATTAAGGGAGGAAAGGTTTACGTAGTGTACAGTGTGGAGGTTTCAGTCTATACTTAGCTGGCCCCAAGGCAGAGTGGCACATGGCAGAAGGGAGCAGTTCACAGCAGCAGAAAACAGTAAAGAGCAAAGGGAGGAGCAGTATAGGTAGCAAGCCTCTCTCCCTTATATTGTATCCAGGCTGTCTGCCCCAAGGCAGGTGTAGCACTTATGCCCATAATCCCAGCACTGGATCATGAATTTATCACAAACTCTGGAAATCTGCCCCAATAACTGCATGAGGTTTTGGGGGGATAACTAGACACACACCGTAACATACTGGATACTCTGGTCACACAGGGACATCTTGTGGAATCAGCTTTAAAAGCATCTTGGCTAGGATATGCAGAGCTTGAGGGAAGGAATATTAGTTGATTCTGACTACAGAAGGTTTCTCAGGTTTTCAGCAGGCTCTGGCCTATGTGGTAATGGCATATTTTTAGCAGATGCCCGGCTATTAAATATATTGCCGTAAATTTTTTGCTTTACACATACTTGCTATTTCACACTTTCATAGGCCAAATGTTCAAGCAAATTTTGCTAGATCTTTTTTGTGTGTGTCTTTTTGAGACAAGGTCTCGCTATGCAGTTCAGGCTGGCCTTGAGCTCACTTTTGTAGCCCAGGCTGGTCTCAAACTCACACCAATCCTCCTGCCTAAGCCTCCTAAGTGCTGGGATTACAGGGGTGTACCACCACACCTGGCTCCAGATCTTCTGCTTCAGGATTTCCCTGACACCTGCAAGAATGCAGTCATTACTGGCTGAGGCTGGGTTCTTAAGGCCCTCCTGGAGGGATCTGCTTGCCAGCCCACTTACATTGTTGGCAGAGATTCAGTTCCCCAAGGCTTGGACTCGCGGCCTTGCCTTTGCTCAGGAGCCCACAGTTGCCAGAGGTCACTGTAGCTCCATTCCACACAACCCTCCACCACATGGTAACTTCTGTCATCAGTGCTAACAAGGGTGAGTCCACCAGCGGGACAGAAGTTAGACTCTTACAGTCTGACCCTCCCATCACTTTTGTCGTGTTCTGTTGCTTAGTTACTAGGCCAGCCCACCAAGGAGGATTTCACAAAGGCATGAATACCTGAAGGTAGGGACCTTTGGATCATTGCACACAACTTAGGATCTGTCCACACCAGTGCTCAGTTGAGAGGGAAAAGGAAAAATCAATACTGGGGGAAGAGAGGCAGTAGTACAAAGTGAATAAATATGCTGGTGTTGACATTACAGATCTAGACCTCACACCACTCTGACAACTAGCTTCCAGGCCAGTGCCCCTCCTTTCTCCCTCCTCTATCCTTCCTGCCTCCTCTGTAATTCATCAGGTGTTTTTTTTAATATAAGGCCTATTTTTATTAGATCAGCAAAATTCATCTGACAATTGCTGTAAAGTTCTCACTGGTTCACTCAGTTGCATCTTCAGTTCACTGTGCAGGGCCCGGCGGGATGGCTCAGTGGTCTGAAGTGCCTGCTTGGGAAAGCTTGGGAGGCTTCAGGGACCGCGGTTCGATCCCGGCACCACATGCTGCGCCAGCCCTGCCCTTGGGGCGGGCTGAGCTGGCCATAAAAATGAGTAAATAAACAAAGGTTCTGAAACAAGAAAATAAATAAATAAAATTTTTAAAAAAATTCACTGTGCAATGGTGACAAGCTGTCTTAGCTACTTATTGTTGAGACAAACTATCCAACACCCAAAGTTAAGGGAGGAAAAGTTTATTTAGCCTTCAGTTTGTAGTGGTTGTAGTCCATAATCAGCTGGCTTCAAGGCAGGGTTGCATCACAGGAGAAAGCCATTGCAGCAGAAGGTAGCAAAGCAACAAGGGACCAGACATGCCTCTTTCTGTGCCTTATATTGTATCCAGTCTACTGGGATTGGGGTGATGCCAGTCCAATCAGTGGGCTGATTTCATAATCACCCACCCTTAATCCTAGCATTACACCGTGAATCAGTCACACACTAGATGCACTCTTGTCTGAAAGAGCCCCATGTATGAGTGTGTGAGGCTTCGGGGAGACCTCTAGATACAACCCATAATACCAACCATTTGCAGTGTGGCACTTCAAGTCATATTGCTCTAGATTATATTCTAGAATGTCCCTCTTTCAAAATATGTTCTATAAAAATAAAGCATAAAAATAAAGGGTTTGCAAAGGAATAGATTCAATACAGATACATTATAGGGTTATTTTATAATATTCTCCCAAAAAGTCCAATGCAGAAGATTGCAAGAAACTCAAAGAATCCAGTCAAGAGCCATGATCTATGCCAGTGGAATAAAGCATCTGTGCCAGCAGGCTGAGGCTCTGCACTGGGACCAGGAAGCAACACCTAAGGTCAAAACCAGAGCTCTGAAAAGAAACACTCCATCCACAGTGACAGTGAGGACCCTGATAATGAAAACAGCTGCATTAATATCAGGAAAACCAGCACAACAAACTTCTCCAGGAACATCAATAGCACACCCGTTAGTCCCCTGCCGTTCTCCTTTTATGGGGCTGAAAACAATCTCAGGTGGCCCTCCCCTCCCTCCCAGCAATGCTAACTCAGTCCAGCTGGGTGTTGCAAGTGGCCCTTTAGTTAATTCACCACAGGAAAGTTTGTGACTTTTATATATTCAATTACGTATTTTATATGCAGCTCAAGATAATTCCTCTCAGCCAGTGTGGCCCTGGCAAACCAAAGGCTGAACAACCTGAGAGGGAGGTAGGACAAGAAGAGGGGACAAAAAATGCACAGGTAATGAACCTCGCAAGACACAGGTCCTGTAGTGAAGCCCCAGCCGGTGTCTCCCAGGCAGCAGAGCCCTTCTGCCTACCAGGTCCTGGCTGTACAGAGCCCCAGGTATTGATTTCAGAAGCTTGCACAAATTGCTTGGTGCTGTTCCTATGTTGCTTTTGTTAAGAAGCTGGTTATAAAGCAAAGATCATTTTTCTTTTAAAGGAAAGTGCCTTTCCCAGTACTGGGTGTCATAAAAGCCTCTTTCCAGAGTCAGGGCCTCCACGCATGAAAAGGTTATCTTGGAATGGAGTCTTCCCATGGTAGAGCGCCCCTCCAGTGGGGAGGCCTCGGCCCGCCCACGCGTACAGCTCTCCCTTGGCCAGCGTCCATGAGCATAGAGCCTGGCAGCCTGTCACTTCTAGGACAGTCCAGCTGTCCTCACTAGCTCAGGCAGGCATGGCCACTGTGTCTGAGTCACCCTTCCTCTGCCTCTCAGCCAAGGATACTTATGTCACCTATGTCTTGGTCACTTTCTTGTCACTGAGACAACACTCACGGCCCCCAATTCAAAGTTGGAAAAGGTTTATTTTGGCTTACAGTTGACAGAAGTTCCAGCCTGGAGTTTCCTGGCTCCAAGGCAGAAAAAAGCATGATGGAAGGGTTGGGGCTGAGAGCGGTTTACCTCCCGCTGTCCAGGAAGCAGAGAGCATCAAGGGAGCAGCGTTCAAGGAGGCTTCAGTCCCAGTTTGCCAGCTTGGCCCTCGCTGTTAACACGTCCAACCCCTGGAGCAGCGATTTGAAACTTCCTGTTCTGTAAGAGGTACGTCCTGTTTGACCACCAGGAGGCGCCACTGCCTTTCCCAGTTAAGCCGCGTGAAATGGCTTTGGACATAGGTCATGCCTCAGCTAGGATTCAGTGACTACATGCAGTACCCATTTCTTGTCCAGCTATTGCTTTTATAAGTATTAAGTGCTGTTCAGTTCCAGGTTCTGGAGCAGCGATGGTGAAACTTTTAGAGCCTTTCATGATACAGCCCATGGCGGCACATGTGCCGTAGGTTCGCTGTCACTGTTCTATAGATTAATACATCTGAGTAAGACAAGCCTCTCTCCTCAAGAGCTCATAGACTGGTAGGCAGGCAGCAGGTCAACAATTGCGTTATGGTGTAAGAAGGGTTGTGGTAGATGTATGCACAGGGTACAGAAAACCAGGAGGAGTACCTTTCTTAGCTTGAAGACTTTAGAGACTCCTTTTCTAGAAGCTGACATGTACTGGTGTTAAAAAAAAAAAAAAAAATCTTTTTTTGGCACTCCAGCTATCTATAGGAAGGTTACGTTTTTGGAGTTAGAGTAGGGTTCATTTTTGGGTATTTATTTGTTGATGAAGAAGGGGACATTCATTTAATAAACCACATCAACCAAAATAATTCTGGTTTTAGGAGAAGTGCAGAGGATGTGTCCTGATCAAAATTTATTATTTTTTCTTTTCTTTTTTTTTTTTTAGCAAAGGCCTCACTATGGCGTGCAGGCTGGCTTTTGAACTCACCATGTAGCCCAGGTTGGCTTTGACCTCACAGTGAGCCTCCTGCCTCCCTCCCAAGTGTGGAAATACCAGGTGTGTACCACCACACCTGGCTCCAAAATTCTTATTTCTATCAGCTGGGAGCTGAAGGGGAAGACAAACTGTTTCAGACAAAAAGTAACACTTGAGGGACATTGATAAGAAACAATGTAATATTTGGGTCATTTTAGCCAGTTTAAGGCAAAGAGTGTAGACCAGGAGCTACGGAAGCAGGAAGGCAAAGACTGAAGGTAGGAGCTGGTTCACTGGTTTTCTCCAAGCGTCGTTTTAGCAGATAACCCAGAGGTTGGGTAGAAGAAGGACCAGTCATTAGCTTCCATCATTAGTGCAGATGACCAGCAGTGGCGGTAGAGCGAAAGTCGCTGTATTCCATCAGCTATAAGATGTGCTCCCCACCCCCATTTTAGTATTTCTGGAACCTGGATGCTTCCAGAAGCCATGACATGTCACAGTGAAAAATGGTAACATTTCATTTCCCTTCTGCCCTGCCTTCTTCCTCCTTCCCTCCCTTCTTCCTCCTCCCTTCTCTTTCCTTTCCCTTTTATATTCAATGGTGTCGTTATTGTACAAACCCTGTGCTCAGGGCTGACTTCTCATACACCGCAGTAAAGGGTTGCACAAGGAACCTGACCCAGGAGCAGGTCACTAGCAATGGTTAGTAGCAGGTTTCCTAGCTATATGCATTACATAATACCCAGGAGGGAGGCTTCTTTCTGTCCACATCCTGTTTCCTAGGCACCCCCCCTTTCTTAGAGCTACATAAAATACATGGGTATGGTGGCACACACTTGTAATGCAGGAGGCTGAGGCAGAAGAATTGCTGTGAGTTCAGGGCCAGCCTGGACTACAAAGTTAGTTCAAAGATAGCTTGAGCCATATAGTGAGACACAGTCTCAAAAACAAAACTGTGTCTTGCAATGGATAATACCTGATGAAGTGTGATATTTTAGAAGTGCAAAAGGTTGCTGTTTTAAAAGAATGTAGGGAGATAAGTGAAAAGAAAAAATCTTAGTGCTTGGGTTTCTGGCTTGGATATCTACATGGGTTCACTTGACAAAATATGGAAGAGAGAGACGTTCCTGCTATTTCCTGGGATAATCAGTGGTGGACATTTGCTTCTGCAATCCTACTTGCTGCCTGGCCCAGACTCACAGGCTCAGGAGCTGGGTGTAGCTCTCTCTGCACCATACGGATCTGGAAGAAGGGCTTATTTGTGTCCTCAGGTTGTTACGAGCCCACATACACTGGGAGTTTGGATGCTCTAGATATATAGATAATAAATACTGTCTTGTGAGCTTTTATTCTACTGTGTATCCTTTGCCTCATTTACTTTCCACATACTTCCTGCCCTCTGGGTGGGGATGTGGTGTTCCTAATGCACAGGGTGGAGGCCCGTAGTTACACAGTAGAGGTCAGATTCAAACACAGCCTTCTTTGGTTCAAGTCCAAGCATAACTGTAATTATATTTTGGCCCAATAAGATAATCCTAGAGAATCTCAGTGTAGAGCTATAAAGAAATTACATTACATATGTTATGGCTTATTTCTAGTTGTTCCCCCAAAGCTTCATGTACTCATTGAGCGGGGACTTCTATAGATTGAGACTTGACTAGGATTATGTGTTTTAGTACTGATGGGATTATCTGTCTGAGTAGGGCTGGGACCATGGGAGTGGTCTAGGGCGGATATCATAAGGCAAAGAGCCTGATAGGAATATAAAGAGACAGACAGACTAAAGCTGTTACTGTTGCTCTGGTGCCCTGTTTGGTTGGCTGCCTCTGTTGCCATTTTGTTGCTGTTCTGCCCATGAACTGGATGCTCTCTGCCCTGTTCTACTCAGCCTTGGGCCAGCCAAATATGGACTGAAACTTCCAGTAACTGTGAGCAAATAAACCTTTTCTTCCTTCATTTTGGGTGTCGGGTATTTGTCCCAGCAATGAGTAAAAAGTAACTAAGACAACATAGTGCTCTGGTTTGGTTTTTTTTTTTTTTGTCTTTTTGAGACAGGGTCTCGTTATGCAGTTCAGGCTGGCCTTGAGCTCACTTTTGTAGCCCAGGCTGGTCTTGAACTTGCATCGATCCTCCTGTGTCAGCCTCCCAAGTGCTGGGATTACAGGCGTGCACCACCACGCCCGGCTTGGTTTGGGGTTTTTGCAAGGGAAATGATACAATACAGAACACGTTTTATATAATTATTCTATAATCACCCAAAGAATTTTATACCAAGAGTGTAGGAAATCTGTCTCTAACTGAGGGCCTGGATCCCATAGTAGTTTCCTCCATGAGTCCAGCCAGAAACCCAGAGCCAATAACAGTGCCTCTCACAAGTCCAATTGGAGGCCTAGAGCCCATGACAATGTGTCATGGAGGCCTGCTTCATGCATCTATGCTGGGAAGGGCCTAAAGTCAGTGGTGAAAGCTAGAAAGCCTATGCCAGCAGCATGAAGGATCTATGTTAGCAGACTAAGGGGTCTACACTGGAGCCAGGAAACAACACTCAAGGTAAGCACCAGAGCTCCCCCGAGAAGTACCACAGCCATCCTCGGCAACAGTGAGGTTCTGAGCTCCTCCAATGAGGGGAAAGCCAGGTTTACCTCAGGAAAGCCCCGGGGACCAGCTTCTCCAGGAGGCTGAGCAGTGCGGCATCTTCCCCTCCAGAGCTAGGAAGCAATGCTCAAGGACCAAGGACCGGAGCTCCCCCCAAATAAACTGCAGCCATTCTCAGTGACAAGGTCCCGAGCTCTTCTGACAAGAACAGCCAAATTCATCAGGAAAGTCAGCATGGCAAGTTCCCCCAGCATAACACACCAGGAGAATCAGCAGCTTCCCTAACGGCCTCTCCACAGCTGGTAACAATCCTCAGGTAGGCCTTCCACACCCAGAACCACTCTGGTTCAGCTGGATGTAACAAGCTGACCAGTAGTTAACAATCCACTACACATAGGGACATATTGATATGTGCATGTGAGATACTGAGAATGGCCCACTTAAAAGTTTAGTGACCAGGATGCAGAGAACGCATTCCCCAGCCCAGAGAAATTAGTTTCCCTGATGAGACACAACTCAAAAGCGATTGAGCATAGGGCCCTGGCGTTGAAGCCTATGTGCTAAAGTTGTGTGCAGAAGGTAGGGTTTCCTTTTCTTAAGGAACAAGAGCTGAGGAGGAAGAAGAAATTAAGCTTTTAAAGTATTAAGCAGCATTGGATTTGATGGATCACTTCTTACTTGAAAGCGTTTGCTTTGGTTTGGAAGATTGAAGATTGTCCTACTTTTCTTCTACTTCAGGTACAGTTGTGACTTTTCTGCATCCTCATTCTCTTCCTGGTACACCTCAGGGTCAGGCCCTAGCCCTTCCCTTTTCCTCCCTACTGGCTTGTTTAATCCATTCCCAAGGCATAAACCCCACCCGGGTGCTGTTGACTCCTGTAGGCGTCTCCCAATCAATCCTCAGGCTCACATACTTGTGTGTCCGCCACCTTACTTGATATTTCTACTTTAAATCATAGTCATTACACATCAGAGTGTCCACCACTAAGCTGAGTTCACTTCAAAACCTGTAGTGAACTCCCACAACCAATTAGCAAGTCTTCTCTGCCTTCAGAATACATCCCAAGTCTAACTGCTTTTCTCCTCCATTATTCCTGTGTCTTGGGTCCAAGCTACCAAGATCTCTAGCTTGGGCTAATGCTCTAATCCTAGCCTGCCTCCCACCCAGGTTTCCACTGGCCTTGAGTCTGTTTCCATAGGGTATCAACATTGTCTTTTAACACTGTAGAAATAGCCCAGGTTTCTCATTGCTTAGCATAACATCTGGGCTTCTTGCTAAGGCCCCAGGTGATCTTCCACATGTGTGCTCACCGAGTGCCTGCTGCACGAACCCTCCTCCTCCCACATGCCCAGTTCCTCCCCGTGCCAGTGGCTCTGTGTGTGCTGTGCCCTCTCCTTGGAGTGTTGTCTCTGGGATTTCTGCATGGCTTATGTCATGTCACTTAGGTTCTTGTTCAAATGCCATTTCTGATTACCCTGTCAGAGATACCCATCCTTCTCACCCCAGAACAATTCTAGATCCTTGGTTTTCCATAGCACTTACTACATCCAGAGATGACTTGTTTTCTTTTTTTTGTGGGACCGGAGTTCGAACTCATGACCTTGCACTTGCCAGGCAGGCACTTGTGCCATGGAGCTATCTCCCCAGCCTCTATTTCTTTCCTTTATTCCCACACTTAAATTGAAGTTCTAGGACAGAAGCCATGTGTGCATGTGCACATACTGCTGCATCTCTGGCAGCTCAGGCGGTGCCTGGAACGTAGTAGGCGGTGTCATAATGAGCCAGGGACATTGGGAGCTCTGCATTTACGTCCTACTGGAGGACTCTGTTGGTCTCTTCCCAGTCCCTGGGAGAAAACTACAAGAGGATTTAGAAAATAAAGACAAGAGGTAATAGCTGAGGTCAGGTGGTGGACCATGCCTGACTGGCAAAGGACCCCAGAACAAGAGAGGGGAGAAGAGTGTTTATTTGTTCCTCGGCATCATTATGACACATGTTGCCTAGTGACTAACAGCCCAAGTCCAGGCAGGATGATTTTCTCAAGACTGAGGTAGCTTGACTGCTTCAGGCAGTGAGGCCTCCTCCTGCCCTCCCACATAGGATCAATTTCTAGCTTCAGGTTCCCAACTTCCTGGGAAGGGTCTGACTGCACACAGTATGGAATGGAATATAAGTACATGTGAGATTTAATATTTTCCACTGGCCACATTAAGAAAGTGAAAGTGGTGAAATTAACTTTAATACATTTTATGTAAGCTAATATATCCAAAGTATTGGTATCTCAACAAATAGTACTAAACTATTGTACATTTCCTTTTCTTTTTTAAACCAAGAACTCAAATTCTGGTGTGAATCCTAATATACAATTGGAGCCCATCTGAATTGAGACTGGCCAGAGTCCAGCACTCCATAGCCACGTGTGGCTAGTGGCTGCCACATTAATGAAGGGCAGGTGGCCTAACCTCATGGTTCTTGTTCTCTGCTTCTGGAGGATTCTGAAGGGCAGGAAAGCAGAAGCTTATGGCAAGGGAAACAGAGTCTTTCTCAGCCACTCATCTCCTTCCCATCTCCCACAGGAGCTGAGAACGTCCCCGGCTCATAGATATCTGATCAGATCCTTGGAATAATCACGGTGACCGCGCCATGTGCTCCATCATCTCCTTTAACTGGTCACACACGCCCATTCTACAGCTCAGGAGACAGGTTCAGATAAGCAGCATACCATCCAAAGGTGAATGGCTGGTGTTAGTTTTGTGTCACACCTTTGCCTGTGTCTAGTTCTCCTCTTTAGTTTCTTAGATACCCTAGATCTGACTTCAGTGCTAGACTATTTCTAGGTCTCAGCTTGGCAGATTTATTTATTTTATTTTTTTATTTTTATTTATTTATTTATTTATTTTTTGTCTTTTTGAAACAGGGTCTCACTATGCAGTTCAGGCTGGCCTTGAGCTCACTTTTGTAGCTCAGGCTGGTCTCGAACTCACACTGATCCTCCCGCCTCAGCCTCCCGAGTGCTGGGATTACAGGCATGCACCACCACGCCCGGCTCTATTTATTTTATTTACACATTTATTTTTGTGCAGGGAGTTGGACACAGGGTTTTGTGCATGTTGGACAAATGCTCTACCACTGAGCTACACCCCAGTTTTGCCTTAGAAATTAGTAATGGTATATGTATCAGCAGAAGGCACTGCCTGCTACTCTGCCTCTTCTGTGGAAAGCAGTGCTTCGACCAACTCCACAGTGGTCACATATCCAATGAGGATGGCCTCTGCGAGGCTAAGCACAGTGCAGCCGCCTGCAGTGCTCTTCCCTTACTGACTGACTGCAGAGTGTATCAGGCTCCTAGTTCCATTCCTGCCCTAAGCAGTTTGCACCCTGGGGTCCTAGGGCTCTTGCTGCTGCAGTCTTTAGCCACAGGGCAGGGTGGTACCTGAGGGCCAGGGGAGGGTGCTGCTGCCTGGGAACTGGTGTTGGAGGGCCTACCCACTACCGGACAGCTCCTCTCCACAGCACACCGCACCAGCCCTACGAGGCCAATGGCCGAATACAGTCGCTTGCGGGATGTGCTTTCCTTTCGCCCTCAGCCTTGTGCTGGTCCATTTCCCCGGCCGTTCTCCACTCCTTTCCTGGCCCTGTTGTACAGTGGCCAGCACAAATCTTCCAGTGGCTGACAGGTGACCTTTCGGAAACAGAACAGGTCACGTCCCAATCTTAAAATGTCTTCAGGATTGATTGAGCCCAAAGTCTTGGCTTTTTATCCATCTGACAAGTATTACTGTACGCCATCCCTAAGGGTGCAAGAGCAGCGAACCAAATACACCAAAAGCCCGCCCTTCTAGGGACGCCGCGTGGACCCCAGGCTGGCCTGACAGCCCGCCGCCCACGCCAGCCACGCCCGCGGGCTCTGAGTGGTCCCCAGTGAAGCCTCCTCCCCGCGCCACTGTGGAGACGACAGTGCGCCCCGCCGCTCCGGGATTGTGAGCTAAGAGCCTGTGCTGAGCCTGGCTCCTGGGTCCGCCCGAGGGCGCACACTAGTCCGGGCTGGTTCCCCCACCGTTCAGGCGGCCAGGGAAGAGCGCGTCCTGCCCAGGAATGCCTGGTCCCAAGGTGAGCCTGGTGGGTCTCTGGGTCCTCAAAGGGTAGCTCTGGACATGCACGCCCCGGTGGGCCCAGGGAACTCCTGAGGCTAGGACAGGCGCTGATCCAACATAACACCATCCTCTGGTACCCTGTCTCCCCTACCAGACCCCAACTTCTTGAGAATGCCATTTGTGCCTTGTTCTCTGTCCTCCAAATATGCAGGGCCTGTCACAGAACTGTCATCAAAGAGATTAAGGTAGAAAGATGCTGCTGGGTGTGGTGACAAAAGCTTGTAAAGCCAGGCGTGGTGGCACACGCCTGTAATCCCAGCACTTGGGAGGCTGAGGCAGGAGAATCAGTGAGAGTTCGAGACCAGCCTGGGCTACAAAAGTGAGCTCTCAAGGCCAGCCTGAACTTCATAACAAGACCCTGTCTCAAAAAAGACAAAAAAAAAAAAAAAAAAAAAAAAAAAAAAAAACAAAAAA
>PVJA010027362.1:0-28674 GCA_004027025.1 Myocastor coypus
TCTCATACACACACACACACACACACACACACACACACACACACAATCTCATTGCTATTCCTTCAGTGTAAATAAGCCATTTCTTTTGTTCACCCAGAGTTTTAGACTACTTAACTGAAAATCTACTGTGGGCCACCCATCTTTGTACTTCAGAAAAGGAAATTTGTCTCTACAGAATGATTTATCCAGATCTTATCAGAATATCCTAGTGTGTCATAGAAAACCTTTGCATATGTATGTGAATTTAAACACCTTTCTCTCATCAAAATAATCTTCAACGCAGAAGAAAGAAATTATATAATTTTTATTCGGGAACTCTGTCAGTTTTTATTGTGATTATAACACATTTCTGTTTGTCACAGTAGCTTAAGTCTATTCATTTATTTTATTTCAGTGTGATTGCAGACACTCCAAGAAAAATCTCTGGAACAAACATAAGGTTTAATAAAAGCCACAGGGCTGTAGAGTGTGTTTATTTTTCCCTTGCTATTTATTATCTACATATTGGTGACAGAAATTAACTTCCTTGCACATGATAAATTAAATGGAAGAAATTTTTATGAGAAGGACCTAGATGAAAGTTAAAGATAAAAGCATACTCCATTCCTGTTCCAGAAATTGTAGGCGCATCCACAGCCTGTTCCATTTAAAGTATTTACTAAAAAAGCCAGCTCTGTACCAAGAATTTTCAATGCATCAAATTTAGGTTACAAAAGCCGTTTTGAAGGCATTTGTGGAGTTATCTGTATAGTATGAAAGATTCATGATTAGATATGAGCTTCTCTATTATTATTGCTTTTGTTAGTGACTTAAGGAGGAATAAATGCTTACTTTTTAAACTTTATAACAAAGAGCCTAGGAGATCAGTCCCTTTTTCTGTTACCATGGGACAGCTTTGGAAAGTATGTCTAAGAATGCATGGTAACAAAAAGAAAAATCTTCAACCAGTATTGATATTTATAAGCTATAAAGTTTTGAAACTACATAGGAAAACTGTACATGTAAGTGATATGGGTGTATATAGGTCTATTTTTGGTGAAAAATTATTTTCATTTTCAAAAAAATCCATTTAGTGTCACTGATAGTTTAAGTATTTCTCTAAATAAACGTGTGAATTATTTTAAAATGTAGATTGTGTACTCTATAGGAATGAAATATGTATGTCATATACACAATAGTCTTATTTTACATAATTAAATATTGCTGGAGACATTTTAAGAGCTGTATACTGTTTTATAAAGGTTATATTAAAATTTATTTAGCTACAATTTTTTGTGGTCTCTTTAGATTCATTATAAATTCTCAGCATCATTGTATTAGTAAACAAGTGTTTCAAAATCTGGATTTTAATTCTAGAATTATTTGATGGATTTTCGGTTTGGACTCAGCTGAACAAAACAGGTGATGGATAGCAGGAAAGAGAAATAAAAGGAAAAAAAAAAAAAGGCTTTCAAAATACTTGAGCCAAATCATGACTGATGCAGTTTATTCTGTTTTTGTTATTAATTCTTAAAATCTGAAATTTCCTTGGAGACAGTACCCTAGAAGTAAAGTAGTTATTATGCCTTAAAGGGAGATTAAGAAGAAACTGATGCAGTAAAGCAAAGTTTAAAATCTGATCAATATGAAAAAAAGGGGAACTTCTCCAACCAAGAGCCACAGTGCAGGTGGGGGGTGCATTGAAATAAACATCAGAATGTATAGTGTTCTGCAATTTATTGTTCCATTCAGGGGCTTAATTCTGCTTCCCTGAGGGTAAACTTCCAGAAATGTTAGACGAAATATAACAGTATACTTTGCATTCTAGAATATTTTTGCTTAATCTGGGAAAAAAGACAAAAGCAAGGCCAAGGGTGAGTTATATCAGAAGGGTTCATCAAGGAGAGAAATGGAAATGAAACTACTGGAAAGTTTGTGAAGTTGTGGGCATTTTCATGGCTCAAGGAATGAGACTAGAAGATTACTGAATATCCAGGGAGCTATGATGCAAATTATTGAGGGAGGATCCAGACCCTCGGGAAACCTTAACAGTGTTGGCAAGCGTGTAAATCTAGTCATCAGAAGGAAATTAACAGTTAACTTGAAGGGAGAGCAGAATGAGACAAATCCTATGCACTGAGAACTCCATGAATAAGGGACATCCAAGTGCTTAGAGCACCATTTCTCGTTTCCTAAGTCACCTCTGAAAATAGACAAGAATTTCGATGGAAAAGGAAGCCATCTCCGGATTTGTACAAGACAGAAGATGCTGACAGCTAGATGGATGAGCAGACAAAAGCCCTTCAAGGACAGGCTTCGGCATGCAGATACAACCCTTGGAGGTGTAAATGGCAACTAGTGGAAACAGCTTTGCATCTTTGGTCTGAACTCTAAACATTCATTGATTAAAGATTGAGGAGATAACCAGAAAGGAGGATGTACACAGTAAATGTATCCCTTAGGAACTTTTAAGGCAAAAGCTTAAACTACCAAGGAAGGCTCAACCCTTGCATTTCACAATATTAAATTATTAAATACATGTAACATTCAGAAAGACAGCCAAATAACTTAATAACTTAAGATATATATATATATATGTGTATATATATATATATATATATATATATATATATATATAGTGTGTGTGTGTTTGTATAAACTCACACACACACACACACACAAACACTCATGTTGTCTCTTTCATCACTGCCAGAAGTGGAAGTGGACAGTAAGGACCGATCCTGAAGATGCTAGTTTGAACAAACCCAAAGACAGCTGCAGTAGTGATGGAATATGGTGGAATATGTGGAGATCTTGATAGCATCGGAATTAATGTCAGCTATGTTATATATTGTGGTTATTTTAGTTTTATTAATTCTGTAAAGGTAAATGACAATTATATGCCTAGTTTTTAGCCCAGTAGTGAAAATGCATAGTGCCTGATACAGACCAGTTTCAATTAATGGATGCAAATATATTCCATGGGAAAATGAATAATGTACAGAAAGACAAAGCCTTTGGTGTTTCTTGTGCTGGAGATGAAGTAACCTTTGGGGTTACTTTTAATGCTCTGATCTTCTGCTTTTCAGAAAGGCAGTCCAACAGAAACCTATTTTTTCTTCTGTAAGGACAAGGTAATGAGTACTTTAAATTAGGAATATTTTATAGCTTCCACACACAGTACAACAAAGGACAACATCTGCATTATTTAAGACCTAAAGCACTTTATTCACAAAAGTCAGCCCATAGGGTATTTCTCCTGGTGGTAATCTTGGGAGATTTGGATCTTTTTACAAAGATGGAGAGACAGACAGACAGACAGACAGACAGACAGACAGACAGACAGACAGACAGAGAGACCTTTGCCGCTTTGCAGCAGGGTAATCATTTGGGGCTTTCTCTGGTAATCACCTAAGCAGTCATTAGCTGCTATGGCACTGCTGCCTTTTGGCTCATTCTTGCATTTTGTTGTAATTCTTTCAGCTCAAAATTCTGGCATTTGCCTGAGACCTTCTGCTCTTACTCACCTGTTGTCTCTCAACCCATTCCTTTTGAGCGGCAGCCATTCGATTTTTATTTTACCTTATATTCCTTTCTTTGATGTCACTGGTTGAATAGTTTATAGCTCACAGGTACAGAAGCAAGTCCACTGCTTCCAAGTCAGATGCGTACATGTGAAGGTGCACACATGCATGCGTGTGTGTGTCTGCTTTGTCTGTCAATCCTTGGATGTGGATGAAACCAGACAGTGTGTTTTCCTTAGAATCAATATGGCAACAAAATTTTGGAGTAAACTGTTTTTTTTTTTTCATATCATGGTAAAAAATCACTTTTCATTTTAATGTCCAAATTATAAAAATTTCCCTTCCAATCATATTATTTTGTGAGTCCAGCCTTCAAGATCTTCTACAAGAAGCTTTACTTTGTCATTTACAAGCTGGCTCTCTCCGTTATGCATTCTTTCCCTCTTGTTCAGTCAGGAAACATTCATAAACTCTCATGAAACAAGGTTAACTTTTGCTTTACCATTTTCCTTATGCTCCTACTCGGAATGAACCGCTAATTTTTCGTTTCCCTTCTTATGTGCACATTAGGCCATGGACCTCAGGTCCCATACCTGCATGGCCCATTTCCAGTGCCACCAGCCTTAAGAAGGTGCTTAACTGACCTTACAGGGCAGCACAGGCCCATGATGATATTCTAAGTCTGCCAGGTACATTAGCTGTGATTGGAAAACCGAGAGCATTACTATCGGACAGGACCCAGAAGTGCATGTGAGTGCACTGTATGAATATATCTACAATTGAAGACCCCTGCCACATTACTTCAAGAGTAGCCATTGTACTCACACGAGTACCAAATGAGGTCATCAAACTAGAGCAGACATGTGAGGCAGCCTAAGTACTTTGATTTTTCGTTCCATTTCTGATATTTTATCCCACTGTAGCTAATTCGTTGGATCTTCTTTTGGAAGTTAGGGCACATCCCAAAATGAGCATAGAGTGACATCCTGATGTGTTTCTATTTCTACTGATTCTGAAATGCCTTCTAATTGCCCTGAAGTCTCTTTCATCAACTGCTTCAGGCTGGAACAATGCTCCTCAACTGAAAAACTTGCCAACAGGTATAGTGATATAGATAAATGTTTGAAAAAAAAAAAAAAAAAAAGACAAGTAAAACTATTTCCACATCCTTGAAGTTTGTTAAAATGGGCTGGCTCAAGACACACTGGGATGTGCCAACCCCCTGTGACTTTATTTTCTGGATCCTAGTAAGTTTTCCCCAAGAGTAAAATCACCAGAGAGCCAACAAACAGCAATTGTATAAATTGTTTAATAAGGTAATATAATTGTTGGAGCGGGGTTTCTTCAGTTCGTCTAATGCTATGTTGCTTAGCAGTATCCAACAATAGTCACATATAGTTTCTCATCATTCTTCTTATTTTATTATTTATTTTTGTTTTAATTTTTGAAATACTTTTTACAATAATTAATACATTGCATATTGTTGTCTTCGTTGTAGTTGCCCAGGGTACAAGATGCAGACATAATTTCTTGTCTAAACATCATTAGTAGAAATCTATCTTTTCATTGCACAAAGAGAAATTTTTCCACTGTTGTGGGGAATGTAGACTGGTGCAACCATTGTGGAAATTGGTGCAGAGACTCCTTAAAAACAAAACAAAACAAAACAAAAAAACTAAGACTAGAAATCCCACTCAATCCAGCTATCCCCCTACTGGAAATTTTTCCAGAAGAACTGAAAATATCATATCATGGTGATGTTTGTGCACGTATGTTTAATGTTTACAGTAGCACAGTTTGTGATAGCCAAATCCTGGAAACAATCAAAATGCACATCACCTGATGACTGGATGAAAAAGATGTGATGTGATGTTTTTATACAGTGGAGTACTACTCAGCTCTAAAGAATAATAAATTGTTTTTTTTTCTGTTTTTGTTTGTTTTCTCATCATTCTTTATGTTGCTCTTTGCTGGTTTAGCTTACTCGGGTGGCTCCAATCGGTTGTTGAGCTGCTAAGACAACGCCGGCTCTTCTTCCTCTCTAAAAGTTCTCAGGGCCTGTCTCTCCCCATCATTGCCTGTCATCACTAATCTACTCTGAGTTTTCTTACTTGGTGAGAAATACGATGATGTGATTAATTAAATATCAAACACTGGTGCCATTTCATTTTTTTCTAAGTGTATACATTTCTGCGAGTGTGGAGGAAAAGAAATTTAATTTTAAAATTGACATAACAATACATAATATAATAGCCACTGACAATTTTTATTCTTGTTTTGCAATTTTGTGCCATTTGTATTGTTGTACACTGCTTTGTTTCTGTTTGTGGGTTTGCTATTACTTTTACTTTTGTTTTGATTTTCACTCTTTAAAATTAAAAAAGTAGAGGGTGAGTGAAACAGCTCAGTAGATTAAAGCACCTGCAAGCAGGTGCAGGGATCAGAGTTTGATCCTGGGGACTGCCAGGCCAGCCCCACCCCTGGGGCTCTCTGCCAGGCGGTTGGGACTGAGTATGATGGTATGCACCTGTGATCCCAGCTCTTGGAGGGCTGCAAGCAGGTGGATCACTGTGAGCGCAAGCTAGTAGTGAGACCCTGCACACCCTGTAGACCCTTCTCTAAGATGCAAAAATTAATTAAATTTAAAAAGATAAATAATATAAAATTTGCATGTATAAAAATTATATTTAATTTCTACATTAAATAAGCATTGATGGATATAAAAACCCTTGTGTTAACATTTTATTTGAAACGCTTAAAGAGAATCAATAGCAATATTAAAATATGTAAAATAGAAAATAGTTGATTTTTTTTTGGATATTTACATTTGTAATAAAAGTTTTAGAAGCCAACTGTTAAAGTTTACATCCAGAATGTCCCCCAAAGGCCTCGTGCACATATAGGCTTGAATTTGGGGGTGTCATTTGAATCAGGGACCTCCTAGCTGACCACTGGGGTGGGCTCATCAGAAGTAGCTGGTCACTGGGCAGGTGACCTGGCAGGGCGTCTCTCCCCTTAAGGGCCCTGGCTTTTCTGTCTGTGTCCTGGTCAGCAGGACAAGAGCAGCCTTTGTCAGCCTAGACCTCTCTGCCAAGCTGTTTTTGCATATAGACCAAAACTTCTAGGGCATGAGCCACAATAATCCTCTCCTTTATATTAAAAAGTCGTCTGTCTTCATAATCAAAGCAGTGATGAAAATGCCTACTTAAAATTGTCATTTTAGTTAATAAACAACTAATGTGAATATTCCTTTTCCAGATTACATCACCAGTCCTGTTTAATTCAGTGCTTTCCCTTCCAGGTTTTTGTAAAACTCATAGATGACCTTTTTCTGTTTTTGTTTTTTTGTTTTTTTACATTCAGGAAGTTATATAGCTATATATCCTTCTGGAGCAATATAGCATATTTATTCATTTGTGCAATATTATTTCACTATTAAATGGTAATAGTTTCTTTCATCCCTTTACTACTGAGATCTTTAATCTTATTTGTGCTAAGAACCCCATCAGCAGTACGGTAAGGACTATGATTTTTTTTCTCATAATAATAATTTTAAATGATAACATAAAATATTTAAGATTATGCAGAAACCAATTATATTAAAATACAGTTATAATATATTATAAATGCCAAATTTGTCATGAAGTACTACATATGATTGTCACATACATAACTGGATTTAGTAACAGATCTAATAACTACTATAATTTTAAGTGATATTTCAAGGTATCTGAGACAACAGTAATGTAATGTGAAAATATCTGGTGTCTATTGCTGACAGTCTCATGTACTGCAAATAATGCAGAGATTGTAGCTTACATTAATAATTGAATGAAATGATAAATTTTAGCTAGAACTTAGTGAGGAGAAATATGCAATTTTTTCTCCAGCCTAATTCATAACCCACTAAAATCTCTAAATGAATTTCCTGAGAAGATTCGGAGCTGCAGGTAAAAAGTCTCACAGACTTCATGCTTTTAGCTCATTCCTTTTTCGATAACTGGGGATTTCAGAACCCTACTGCATATAGAAGAGGAATATGGCTTCTAGGAATGCAAAGAGTATGCCAGGAGAACTGGGGAATGTGGTGGTAACGTTCAGAAGAGGCTGAGAGCCAGCCAAAGCTAGTGGTCTTACATGGCCTTAGCTAGGATACAAAGTTTTAGTTACAAATATGCTTAAATTGGAGACCTGGAAATTACATCTCATCTACATTATGCACTGTATTTCTTAGGAAAGGGTCTACTGGGTGTTTAGAGTCTCACTACCAAACTGGACTCATAGTGATCTGCTTATCTATAGCCTCCCAAGAACTGGGATTACAGGCATGCAACACCACACCCAGTCTCTATACACTGTATTTAGAAGAACTATTATTCATGATGAAAACTAAATCAACATGAACAAAAGTCAATGTTTTTTACTGTATTTTATCTGCTTGATCTTTTCGTAAACACTGTATAAAAGACATGATATATATATATATATATATATATATATATATATATATGTGTGTGTGTATATATATGCATATATATATATTCTTTACATCTCTAAAAGATACAATAATTATCATTTCACTTCATGGATGAAGGACAAGAAGTCTGGAAGGATTAAGGCCTATTGTTCTCAGTTGTGGAATGAGTTCCTTAGCTTCATCTCTAAACTGCCCTCCCCTGAATTATGCTCTCACACTCGTGCTACACAGTTTGTCAGTTTATCTATTTACCTAAATTATTGTTCACTCTTTTAACAAGCCTTAAATATAATCCTAATCAGTGCCAAATTTAGGAAAGATAGTTAGCAACAACATCTATGTATCTATTCATTGATCTGTTTATACTGTTTTCCGTCACCTATGCATGTGTGTACACTCCATTTGGATTGTTATATTACTTCTTTGTATTCATCTTAGCTTTTGATACTAACAAAGCACATATTATCTAAAACTCACATCCTTATCCTGAGATATGATTGGCATATACTAGACCCCAGAATGCAGTACCCCTTTGTCTCTTCTGAATCTTATAAATACATGTCATTATTCACATATTTCATTGTCATGCCGTCACTGAAAAAAGAGTTATGTAACCATTTTAAAGGAAAAAGGAGAAAGAAGTTGAAAAACATAATGTAGACTAAATTTGCAAAAAGATAGGCTATTTTCAAGGTAACAGAAAGCATCTGAGACTCCTACATTCTCAAAAACATGTACTATGAAGTCATTCATTCGTTCATTCATTGATTTATTCAAATAAATATAGATATTGAATATTTTCTTCCTTCGATCCTCTACAATTCAATGTAACTAAGTGACTAACACACATGAATTCTCATTACCAGAAGTGTCCCTCTGTATATTCAACTTTATTGTACAAAAATATAAAACACAGTACAGCTCTCACGTAGGGAGCTATGCCCTACTGAATGCCATTAAGCCAACGGTGGATAGATAATCAAATGCATTTGCATGGTTTAATCCACATCTATCTGTTTCTTGTGCTTCCCCTCCGTTAAGCCCCGAGGTAGAGAAAGGAAACAAAAGAGATGGTTAATGACCCCTTTTAAAATATAAATAACAAACACAACTTGCTGCTCCTCTTTGAAAAATTAAAATTGATTTTCTTTTTCTGGATGAAAGATGATCTGGCTTGGGTGAGACACAGTGGCTCCTATCACAGCTGCTACAGCAAAATTTTCTCCAAACAAAACAAAATATAGCTGTGGCTGACGAATTTGTATAAACACTGAACAAATTTCAAGCTACAAAAAGTTACAGCCTCTGACAATCAGAAATTATGTTGGAACTGAAGCACCTATTGTGTCAAAGGAAGCTCCTCTGAAGCCCCTTTGTTTCTTTGGCTATGCTATTTAATTGCAAAAGGAAGAACTGTCTCTGATGCCTGAGATCTATAGAAAGAAAAGCTGGCTTCCTGCTAGCTGGGTGTCTCCATGTAGGAAATGCACCTGCCCTCCTAGTTTCCAGGTGGGAGGATAAGCCTCTTGTCCGAGGAGCAAAGATGTCAAGGGAAAAACACACATGCTTGTGCTTGGTCCGGTGACATTGGTTTTGTGACATCACTTTGGAAATGGACCAAAAAATAAAATTCTTCCCTCATTTCAAAGAGAACGATTTCCCAAGACACTTCTGACATTAGCAACATCTTCTCAAAGATTAAACTATAAATAACACAAGTTATTTTTTTTATTCTCTTAAATTCATACATTTCAAATTCCATATTTAGTTAAAACTTCCAGGGCTGGGGAAATAGCTTAGTGGTCTAAGTACCTGCTGGGTCAGCGCAGAGAACCAGGTTTGATTCTTGGTGGGAAACCAGGCATGGTGGCATAGGCCTGTAATTCAGTGCTGGGGAAGCTGAGACAGCAGGATCACTGCGAGTCCAAGCTGCGCAGCAAGACCCTCTACTAAATAAATTAGTAAATAAAAATATTTTTAAAACAACCTATAATATATATATATATATATATGAGATATATATATATAGGAGATATAATATTATATATATATATATATATATATATATATATATATATATATATATATATATATATTGGAGATAAGCTGCTTTTCTAACTCTTTTTCTTAAGTACATCAGTTCCATAATAACTCACAAATATCAGGAAGAGCAATTTATTGTTACCTGAAAAGTGCAACCACCCTTGTGCTTGGCAACAGCTCCTCACATTCAAGGCAGTTCTCAATCATTCAGTGCAAATGCACGTGAGTTGTTTGTAGAACAAAGTCATCCCAGTCCGACCTTATCTGGATGTGCACCATTGTGTTTATGGAGCATGAACTCCTGGCAAATGGTGCCTTCACCTGCCCCTACGACAAATTACCTACCAGTGAGCAACCACGGTGCTGACTCCTCTGCGGCTTGTGATCAGTGAGTGAGAAAAGGTGTACCTCCTGATCAGACAACGGCGGGGTGACGGAATAATTTTGGAAGACTACTGTCTTCACAATGTTTTTTAAAATGCCAGGTGTCATTTTACAGATGAGAAAATTGAGGCTCAGAGAGGTTCAAGTTTAAAAACCTACCAAGCCACAGAAGCACATCAGAACTGAAATTTAAGATGTAGCTTACCTAAAGATAGCCTTGATCCTAATGAATTGAAAGATGGTCAGATGAACTTCTCATGATGTGTTATAGTCAGGAACACTTTAACAAAAAAAAGGCTTTCAGCTGACTTTGTAATAGAAATGTAGAAGGCAATGCAAGAGCAACACATGACATTTGGAAAGAAGAATCTCACTGGGGAGATAGCACAGTGGTCTAAGCAACCTGCCTGTCAAGGGCAAGGACCAGAGTTTGATTCCTGGTACCACATGCCACGCTGGCCCCAGGAAGCTGAGCAGGATAAGCAGGCCGTGAAACCAGGAGTGATGGAATACACTTGTCATCCCAGTGCTGGGAGGCTGAAACAGGAGGATCACTATGAGTTCAAACTGCATAGCGAGACACTGTATCAACAACAACAAAAAAAATCAATTTAAAAAAGAAAGAATCATGCTTTAATCTTTATATTGGGTAATACTACTCTCATATGTCTTCCCTCATTATAGATTACAAAATAGTACAGATCTAAATTAACCCCTTTCACTCTTTATGAATATCTAAGACAGAAGATATTAAAAAATCCTTTTGAGTTCCATTTGCTTTGATATTCATCACTGTACTATGAATATCTTCATAATATAGCTACATTGGTTTTCTAAACTTTGGGTAAACACTTATTTTATATTTGGCAAGATGATTTACACTGATCTTGCATGTTGTACATACAGAAAATATACATACATATGAATGCACATAAAATATACTCATATTTGTATCAGAAATCTAAAATGTAGGGCTGGCAAAATAGCTCAGTGGATTACAGCACCTGTAATCTGGCAGAGGGGCTGGGGATCCAATCCCCAGGCCTGATGTTCTGGTTCCACCCCTAAGGCTCACTGAGGTGACAACTGAGACCGGGAAGGGTGACATGTGCCCGTAATCCCAGCTCTTGGGAAGTTGTAAGCAGATGGATCACTATGAGTCTGATAGAATAGTGAGACCCTGAGTAGCTTATAGACTCTTCCCTAAAATGCAAAAAGAAGAAAGAAAGAAAGAAAGAAAGAAAGAAAGAAAGAAGAAAGAGATTTAAAATGTGATAAGATGCAAATTTTTAACTTTTTCTGAAATTTAATTTTAGTTCACTTTTTCAGTCTATTTTCATCAAATTCCAAAATTGCTTGTGTTTAGTATATCTGTTTCATAGAGAGCTTTCTTGGTTAAGCTTTCTTTCGAAAAGTAAGGAGAATAAAAGACTATTGTCCCTCACAACGTGTTTTTGGCAAGATTGTAATCGCTGAAGAAATGCTCTTCAATTTGGCTTCATGATCAAGCTCCGAGCTAGACAATCTGATAAAAGGCAGAAAGTTGTAAACTAGCCTATTTTTCTACGTATTATACCTTCCAAATAAATTCAAAGTGAATGAGATTGAGTGCAGCTTTCAATCGAAGTTACAGTCCAAATGGGATAGTGTTCTTACCATTCGTCTGTGAATACGCACGTACACACACACCGGAAAAGCAGATAAATACTCAGCTGTGTAAAAATGACAGGACTTAGTCTACACACATTGCTGACCATAATTCAGGGGACAGTTTGAATGTTTACACCTGAGAGTTGCAAAAAGAAGGGATAATGCCGCAGCTAACAACCGGATCATTTATCCAAAAGAACCAATGCAAGAGAAGATGTCATGTCCGGTTTTTCATGAGATAGAAGAAGAATTGAAAGGACAAGTTTTCAATATTTTATAGAATACAATTCATATACAGAAATTTTAGAAATATGCTAAAGTCTTCCCTATCTGTCTATAATATTGATTCTTCAGCTAAAGCCCATGCCCCTATGCTGCTGATTCAGTTTTAATTTAGATTCATTACCTTCTAAAAATAAAATTTTATCTAAATATCAAAGTTAATTTTTTAGCTCATCTCTTATTTAACCAGGACCTAAAAGACAGTGTCAGAAATATTTTGTAGTCAACATTTGGAAAGAACTTTAATTATATACAGGTCTTCAAGATTGTATGAATTTGAGACAAGCTTCTTTTGCTATGTCCTCTTAATCATTTTTAAAGGTCTTCTATTTGACATGATGTTAAAAGTTCACAACTCACTACCTCCTCCAGGTTCATAGCCATGCAAGACATTCTATAGACATCAGTGAAAATTAGGTGGCCAGTCTAGGTCCATTATCCATTTTTATCCTAATTAATTATTTGTTCGATGTCCAAGAATTAAGGAACAAACAAAAAAATTTACCAGGAAAGGAAAAAGTTAAAAAAAAAAAAAAAACATTTTCAAGAATAAGTATTTTACCATACTGTACTTTGAAAATATGTCATTGTTTTCAGTTTGATCCAATGCTGGTATAAAGAATATGTTCTCAAAAATCTCTTTTAGAAAGATTTATAATATTAACCTCAGGCTATTTTAAGTCTCGTCAATCTTTATGAAAACAGCCAAGAGATCCATTTGTTTTCCAAACAGTAGAAAGTCTCTGTTACTTTTGTCAACCATGATTGAACAAATGACTTTGGGTCAAAGCGATTCAGTTGTGAAGTGTCGGGGTGCTGCCAGTCCCCTGGAATACAGCTTCAAAAAGCAGCCACTTTGGACCTGAGCTGCCCACTGCAGCCAGGGGCTAAGGAGGCTTACTCAGTTTTTCTAGGACTAACACCATTAGGGACCATCATAAGCCCAGGATTAATAGGAATGAGTGTAGTGGCTGCATGTCATCCCATGGCCACAAACTGAGCATTCTTTCAACCCACTCTGTCCAGGTCTTCCCTCGTGTGTTCCTTCTATATTACCAATTAATTTTTTTGATAATTTTCCTAAGACACTATCATTTCTTGATTGTTCTTTACTCTCATAAAGTCACCTGAGATTTGTCTAAGTCACCGGTCTGGTTTTTATGGACAACCTGCTAAGCTCCTGGGAAGTCAAACCTAAGTTTTCCAAAACCAGAATTCTATCTCCTGTCACTGTGTTGAAGATCTCCTTCTAAGACTCATCACCTAACAGCGGATCCTTCTTTTCAAACAACAGGTGGGCTCTTAAAATAAATCATAAATGCTCCCCCTTTATTTGGTGACAATCCATACTCTCCTGTTGCTATTTCTCCATTTTACCATCCCATCCTTACGGCGACCCTGTACATTGGTACAAACACACACACACACATACATGCACCATTTTTGTTTGTATTCTAGCAGTCCAGTCTGAGATTCTTTATAAATCGACAATTCTTTATCCATATGGGTTCCATTTTCTTATAGAAGCACTTACTATATATACAAAAAAGGAAAATATTTTTTTTCACAGGCATTGTTTCTTTTAGTGTGATTAATATATTTGCATTAATGTCTTGAAGTCCAAAATCTTGCCTTGATATTTGCCATAGGGTGCCCTTCAGTGTACTTTTTTTTCATGAGCAAATTACCTCTGGACAGGAGGCACTTGGCTTCTTATCCTGTGATACAGACAACTGTGCACAAATCAGAGCGCAAGAAGTCATTTCTTCTATTGATCCTGATGATGATTCATCCTGCTCCTTTCTTGCATTCTTCAAGTTTTTTTCAAAGCATATGAATCATTTGCATTCGCCCCAAGGAGGAAAGTAAGTTTCATTATTGATATTTAAGGAATGAAGAAAATGAAATACTGTGCGCTTAGTTGAGTCACCTTAAGCATTGCAATATATAGACAAAATTTTAAAGCAAACAAACAGAATTTGGCTGTGTCTTTCTTTCCTTACTTAAGAGTTTCTATTAAATTCCATTTCGTTCAACACTTTAGGGTACAGTATCGTATTAAGTCCCCTGGCATGATTTGATCTCTTCAAGGATGAGAAAATGGAAGTATAAGGTACACAGATAATAATTCACAATTTAATTCCTTTCAGGGTAGAATGGGGAATATTCCTTGGTGACACATATAGTGTTAGGGTACTAGAGATAAAGTAGGAGTAAAATGTATTGTTTGTATAAAAATGCTTAAAAAGTGAAAAAAATGGTAGAAAACCTTGATGTTGTTCAGTCTGAAACAAGTTTTCATAAATGCTAACTGTACATCTAGAACACAATAAAGCAAAAATAACTTGGTTTCATAGAGGACAAGTACTGGCAAAGGCTTTGCAGGGCAGGTGGCTCCCTGTGGAATGGGAGACACATTACTGTGGCAACAAAATCCAGGCTAGAATGCAAAAGGGAGAGCAACAAAGTTAGATCATTGCAGAAGAAGAAGGAAGTCCAGAGTGGGCAGCCAGCTTGACGAGCTGCTGCATCGCAAGATGAAAGTGATGGTGGCCTAAAGTATAGCAGAGGCAATGAGAACCTGAGAAAGGTATCAACGTGCATACAATCCAGGCTTAAGCAAGCATGAAGAAAACAAAAGGAATCCACAGTCTTCAGAGATTTCCTGAAACAACAATTACCAGGTTACGCTAAGAGAAAGAAGAGGATAAAGATGCTAGCAAAGATTTCACAAAGATTTCTGAACAAAGTTAAAAATAAGTGATTTTTTTTTGTTTTTGTTTTTGTTTTTTGTGGTGCCAGGGATTAAACTCAGGACCCTGAACTTGCTAAGCAATCCTTACTCTATGAGCTCTCTTCCAGGCCAAGGTTCTATTTTTAATATGTGAGAGTAAATGCATAAATGCATTCATGATCTTCTTCAGTGTTTCCTCAGCACCACTGTTAAACTCAACCTTTCTTGGGACCCCTGAGATGACTCAGCGGCCTAAAGCGCCTGCTGAAGTAATCTTAGGCAAGCACAGTGCCCTTGGATGGATCCCTGCCACCACATCCTGTTGTAGCTCCGCCCCCTGGGTGGGATGAGCCTGCCACAGTCTTGGAGTGGCAGTGCTTACATATAATCCCAAGACTAGGAGACTAATAGCAGGAGGATTGCAACAAGTCCAAGCTGCATAATGAGACCAAAAAAAACCACATAAAATTATGAATAAACTCATCCCTTCTTCATTTTCACCAAAACATTACTTTTTATGATCAAAAGTAACTATCTGATTACCTTTATGTTATTTTTTAGGACAGGGTCTATAGGGTCTCACTGTGTAGATCGGACTTGCAGTGATCTGCCAGTGTACAGCGTCCCATGAGCTGAGATTACAGGCTTGGGCCACCACACCCACTCTCAATTGCTATCTCAGGTACACTGGGGGGGGGTGGCTGACAGGGCAGGCAGGGGGATCAAACCCCTGGCCCCTGTGTTTGCCTAAGCAAGCACTTTAATCCACTGAGTTTTTTGGCCAGCCCTTGGTTACCTTTAACAGGTTCTTAAACATGTTTTTCATTGTTTCTCACTCAGCATTTCTTCCTAGGTAACATTCAGACTACTTGTGACTTTCTTCCAATATCGAAGTTCAGCCTGAAAATTAATACCTCCTGTGAGACTTTCCTTCAGTAAATATTGAAAATAGATTTGTGACATTTTTTGAATGATCAATACTGATGAATCATTGTCCCAAGTCTTTAACTCATATTTCCATTGGATAGCTCATTGACGAAAGTGTGTTAACATTCCCAACTGAAAGTTAATAATCTAAACGGTAAGAAAATAAGGTAACTCTCCTAAGGTATCCACAATAGTATGTGGCAAGACTTGAATTTTTATCCTTATAGCATGCTGTCTTCCAGCAGGCCCACAGTCAGGAGAGGATTCTTCTTTATCATCTTTATCAATTAAATTTTGGTTGTAAAAGCTCTGAATAATCGTTTCTAAATTACACATAGCACTTAGATAGGGGCTACAGATGTAGAATCTTATATAAAGTAAATTTTAACAGCTGGTTATTTCAAAATAGCAATACAACTGGCAAACATTCAGAAAGATTGACTTTTAAAAAATGAACCAACAAAAATTGCTAATATCAGGAGTGAAGGAGTTTCATCATCCTAGGCTATATAGAGAAAAGGAGAAGGAGGAGGAGGAGAAAGAATATGAGGAGAAAGAAGAGGAAGAGGAAGAAGAAGAAGAAGAAGAAGAAGAAGAAGAAGAAGAAGAAGAGGAGGACAATGATTATGAAGGAAGAACAACAGGGAAATATTTTGAACAAGAGAGTGCACATTAATTTCTAAAAATAAGCACTTTCCTGGCAAAGTCTTGAGTTCAATCCCTGGTATGATAAATAAATAAATAAATAAATAAATAAATAAATAAATAAATAAACCAGTTCCATAAAAAGTACATAGCACATAGTAATGCAATTGGTCTTAATAAATAATTAACATAACCTTATTATTAAAGAAGTTCAAATTACAAGTAAGTCTTACAAGAAAAATCCAAAAATTCCAAATTGTTTCACTGAAGAATATTTGTGTATTTAAATACAGAAATACTTATTTAAAATGTTTCAGAGTAACTTCATTCAAGTACTTCCAAAAAAGATGAAGGGAAAGTATCTAATATCTAACTTTATCTTATGAAGTAAGATTTACTCTAATATCAAACAAGAATGAAAGGAAAGAAAAGAGAAAAAATAAATACAGATGCAAATATTATTAGCAAAATAATATTAACATTAACATAATGATACATTATGCATACATGAGGCTTATTCCTGGTGTACATTAAAACTAATTAACACAAATGCATTTTATTAATAAGTTAAAGAGAAAGCATATCAGAAGTTTTAACCATTCAAGTAACTACACACTATAGGCATATATATATATATATATATATATATATATATATATATATGCTGCACTTATAGGTATAAATGAATTAGGTATAGATATATGAAATAAACCTGTACATACTTTCATTCTATTTAGAATATTGCTAAAAATAAAATAAATTAAACCAAAATAGTATTTTAATAAGATCATTTGATATAGGAGCATGCAGAAAAATCAGCTACGTTTCAATAAATAAGCAAAGACCTTATTATATCTAACCTAATAACACTGAACTGTAGGTCATGCTAAACAAAATATTTACATATCATTTAAAAAAAACTCATTAAATGTTTGTATTTCAAAACTATAAATCACCACTTCAGTTGCCGGAACATAAACTACTACCAACATCTACTCTTACTGATGCTTTGACTTTATCAATAAGACATATCTTTCTATGTCAATTTTCTTACTATGGAGAGTATTTCTATTTATACTGCATTAGACTATTAACATGTGGTAACATTTCAAACTTTTAGTAAGGAACGTATTTGCTGTTTGAGTTAAGGCTTACTACATTTTAAATGTATAATATTGCAGAAACTGAGTGAATTCACCTATCTCCAATCTCCCAGATCCTGCTGTATTATTGAAGCAGTTATGTGACCTTTAAGCAGATACTCTTTCTGTTGGTCATTACGAAATTCTAGCTACCAAGATGTGTCCAGAATTTGCAGGGTTCAACTTAAGCTACTTAAATATGTGCATAAATCCCACTATTTCCTATTTTTCCTGTTTTTTTTTTTTTTTTCCTCAAACAGGAATGTGAGAGAAAATTGACACAGGAAAAAGTAGTAATATAGGTGAAAACATAGCTAGCTACAAGGAAGATGGATTTTGAGTGACTTGGTGTTCCAAATGATCTCTACATTTCCTACTTAGGTCTCTAGTGAATGCACCTAAATGCAGTTTTTATCTGATAAAAGTGAGGTTGATATTGATGTAAAACAAATTTTCATATAAGTTTTCCTTAGTCACACAAAGCAAAGACAACATTGGGACCTTTCATTTCTCCCCTACTCTCTGTTCTTGCCAGTGCACCTAACATCATTCTTTAGCACAGTCACAGAAAACGCCTATTTCCTTATCTCCTAAAGCCTGCGTACTCTGAGACCCAGAAGAGGGTGATCGAGAATAGCGGGCCTGTCTTGCATTGCTAGCGGAGGTCACCTTTCCAAGGCATTATTCATAAGATGCAAATTTATAAAGGAACATACTCACTTTAAAAAAAAAAAAAAAAAGTTTCTGAGAAATGCTGAGCTTCGTCTTTATTGCGCACCAATTTTCCCTGAATATTTGCTATTGCCAATGCGCTGCTTTTCAACGGTGATTCGGTGATTCCTGTGACCTACCGCAGCTCTTACTGTCCCGGAACTGCTGGCTACTCAGCAGATACCGAGGCTGCATCGGCTCTGGATGCTCCAGTGGTGCCACCTCTGCACACTGCACAAGCTCCTGCTGACTATCTTTCTTTCTCTTATTTCTGACTCGCTAAAATCATCGCAAAGTTCAGTTTCCCTGAAAACCTCTCCAAAATGACTAATGTTTTCAATCTATTTGAAACTACCACTACCTACTAATTGAACATTATGCACAAGGAGTCCAGGAGCATGCAGGGAAGTACAAACTCCTTACAGGAGCAAGTACAGTCAACTACTCTCCATTCTGTGCTGATCTAAGGAGCCCATAATCATTTCAGTGCCCGGTTGGCTACGGCGTTCATGATCTGTCCTCTGTGACTCCCTACCTGCTCTCACTATCCAATCTCTTACCGAAAGTAAGTGTGAACTTCAAACTTGACTAGCTGAAAAGGAAGCTCTGAAGGACTGGGGTCGTCTTTTACTTCCGGTTCCTGTGTGACGATAATAATAACTGCTGATTTAGCTAAGGGAGAGTGCTCTTCAAGCTCAAGCAAGATGCAGGGTGAAGTTCACATTGCACAAAATGAACTGCTGGTTTCTTGTTCACTTAGCTGACAATATACTCTGTGTTCACAGCAGTGAATATGAGAGCACTATTTCCAACCTGTGATCAACTTCTGTCTGGTGACTCTGCAAGCTTTGATATCATTCAAGAGGGTCACATCCTGGCCTCTCTTTTTTTTTTTTCTGTCTTTGTCTCTGCCTTGGAGTGAGGCTAAGCTAGAGGAGGCATGAGGGACAACACAAACGTGTACTTGATTTTCTTTAAGCACATTTCTGTTTCTACACAGAGGTATTCAGGGGAATATTTGAATGCTAATCTATTTTAAGTTTTATCATCAGATTTGTGTAAATCATATAAATTGTTTGATTGTTGTAAATGTGTGTGTTAGGGATATTGTAGTAAACATGAAACATTTCCATTTAAAGAGATCTGTGCTATGCTGCCTAAATCCTCTCTGATGAAAAGCGAATCTCAATGATTTACAGTGTGCAGGTGTACTCACTTCCACTGCTGCGGAAATTAGAACTTTTAGTTTTGCAGTTAGATGTGTGCACCAGCAAGCCTTTCAATTCTGGGTTTCCTTTTAAACTTTTTCACTAAACAGAATGATAGGATCCTTTAGAACATAAATCTTAACTGTTTCCTTTGTTTTTTAGTGGATAGACCAACTTCTTTTTGCTTGGCTTTGGGTAACAGAATCTCAACCAAGAATTGTGACACATGTATTTGGAGGTACAAAGGGTAATACCTACGAATATGAACTACTGGGTACTAAGTACATCTTGTTCAGTTTGCAATTCAGGAAAAAATACTCCTGCCTTTAGTGTTTCATAGCTGTCATAGCATGTGGCATTAAGTTATGGAGAAATTGAGGCCAAGTATATATATAAAATGTAGTCACTGGTAAAAATTAGAAATCTATCACTCTTTGTAGAATTTCTTATCTTGTGTTCAATATCAAAATACCAGACAAATCTGATGCTTAGACTTCAACAACAGTGGTGAAGGGTTGGCGAGATAGCTCAACAGCATAAGCACCTGCCTAGCAGGTATAAGGTCAGTCCAAAAGGGTGATTTTTATAAGTTGTTCAAGTAGACAAAAGCACTTGTCAGAAAAAAAAAAAAAACTGCAGTGATTTGTAGTTATGTACTTTCTATTCAATGAAAATAATTTTAGAGGGAAAATATAAATTAATTTGTTGATAAGACGGCCATACTCCTTACTTTTATAATTCTGTACTGATAGTATATTGAAAAATAAATGATTTCTTCACCCATCCCTTTGACTCCAGGTTGGCTTTCTGCTTTTCTTCCTTGTGCACTTTTCCATTCTAAGCCCACTCAACAACTTTCAGTTTTCTATCTTATTCTCCATAGACTGATTTCATTGTGTTGTTATCCTGCTTGGTTTGAAGCACAGATTAGCCTCAAAGCTTCAAAGTCCACTGCAAACACATTTCCATTTACCTTCCTGGCCCATCCGAGACAGTTGGCTTTGCCTTTGCTAGGGCTCCTCAGTCTTTCTATGTATAACTTTAGCACCTCCACACATTCTACATCACATGTATTTAGGAGTCCCACTTCTATTTCAGGGACAGGGAATGGGGACCAGGTGTCACTTAGCATTTTATCCCTACAGTTAAGATGTATGCTTTACACAACGAATAGCTTTCAATTAGCCAATCAAATGGTTGATACATTGTGCCAATTTAAAAGTTTAAAAGCTTAACTGAAGGACCTAGCAGGGGTCCAAGATCCACGGTGTTTGTAAACACCGTGAGCCGATGCAAGAGAAGAGCATAGAGATGGTGTAAAGGACCCACCCTAGGGCAGGTTGCCTGCACAGGACATGTAAGCGAGGAAGAGGCTTGCTTGCTCATCCCCCTCTTCTGCTCTTGCTGCTTCTGCTGTCTTCTCCTGCTTTGAACTGTCAGCCCTGTGCCATGTCACCTTGCCTTGGAGATAGCTGATTATACAGACTGAAACCTCCACAAACTGTGAGCTAAATAAACCTTTCTTTCCTTAATTTTCAGGTTAGATGTTTTGTGTAAGCTTTCAAAAAAGTAACAAAGACAGTGGATAAATGAAAACTTTGCAAAAGGCTATTTTTCTGTATTAATCATTTTCTCATTGAAAAACGAAAATAAACCTTTAAAAGACATATTATTCCTTCTAACTTTACATATATGTTCAACATTTTTTTGCACTACACTCAGGATAAGAGATGAGAGATTATAAAATTATGTCACCAAACTCGGATTGATCTATTTATTAATTACTTTTACTGTGGTAGACATTGGTTATCATTCCATGCTGTTTAATATTTGTAATAGTTTATTCAATTAAAATGATCCAATAAACATTGCCGAGCTATAAAATTGTATTTGGAATAATTTATTACCCAATGTCAAATGTTAGAAATAAAACTTAAGTAGAAACTCAATGAAAAGTTAAAGCATTGTCTGCAAAGATATATATTTACTTTTCTTATATTTGAAGACTTTTGGTTTATTTCTGTGTGACAGATGTGGTATGAGGATGAGACCATCCCTTGGATGCTTTGTCTTACCCACATAGGACACGGACAATGCAACATGGTTCTAATTTTGCTTATAAATTGAAATTTCCCAACTGTCAATGTTATCCTCAACCTAACAATGCAAAACAAACACAAGTCACATATATAGCAATCACCGACTAGACTCCAGTGATAAGTAAATTTGAGGAGTAGAGTAGTTCCGAGAAGACACAATGAGAGTGGTCAGCAGTAGGAATTAGGGGCATGCTATACTCTAAGTGTAGCTTCAACAGTATGATTAGAGAAAAGATAGAGTGGTAGTGACAATCCAGGAAAATAAGAGGTAATTTATCAGTTACTATAAATGGAAACTTTAAAACATGGATTTGTAGGTTCATGGTTCAGTTCTTATCTGTGTAAGTGGCCTCTCATTTTACATCTCAGCACACAAATGACTCCTGCACCTCCAGCTAGGTCTCCAGTCCATTCCATCCCACACTATTTTTTAATTCACTAAAGTATTAAAATGCATGGTCTAAATTAGCCAAGGTTGTGTTCATGTCTGTCACTTACTACTCATGGAATTTTCCCTGAGAGTACATTTCCCTAGTACAAATTTATCCTAATAATATCTACTTCTGTCAAACACATCTCAATCAGAAGAAAAAACAGCTCTGACTGGTAGAGACAAAGGAGTGAGGACAAGATTTTATCTTTTTCATTGTGGGTTCCATTCAAGAATCACATCTGCGTGTCTGAGAAGGATGTCAGTTGCTGAGAAGAAATTCTGAACTGGGAACCGTGGATACCACAGAACACAATTTCGTGTCTCATCATTTGCTCCGAGTCTTCAAATTCAAAGATGCAACTGTCACCAGGAGAAGCTGGTAGCACTGAGCTAAATCTGACTTGGACCTTGCAGTCAGAAGAGATAAAACAGAAGCCGAACATTTTTTAAAGAAGAAAACCTTGAAGGCACTATGAACCTGGCTACTTCCTCAGGCCAGCAAAGTGAGCCAAGACATAAGAGACTTCTGGAAGATAAAACAGCTCCCAAGCCGTCACATGTATCATCTGAATGTCAAAGGATGCGCCTGCTGCCTGGTTTCTGTCTTTCCACTCGAATGCCAGCTACCTCTTGGGGTCCACACTAACCCAGAACTACACAGCAAATGAAAACCTGAGAATTGTAAATTCAATTGAGCTCAGATGAAAATGACAATTGATCCTAACATCCTGTGTTGATAAAAGGAAGCAAGTACATGACAAATCATGTTTAAAGTTTTAAAATATAAAAAGGTGTATTATTTGCAAAGATTTCCTTCTTATCATATCTTGGACATTGTTTCACCTGTGTTATGGCAGTCTGTTTAACAACTGGTCGTTATCATAAGTGATAAAACCTTGTACATAGGATTTAACGGGAACCACTCTTCTGGAAAAACCTGTACTTTCCAAAAAAAAGTGTAAACTACCAAAGAATGCAGGTGACACTTTTTGTAAGGAATATATTTTGGCAACAGCACAGGTCCTGTTCCATAAGAAAGAAGTAAAGAGAAGGGGTCTAGGTGGGTGCATTACATTTCTATGGAAAACTGAGACTTCCCAGTGTGGAAGTGTGTTATAAAAATAGCAATCATTATATTTGAATCTCCATAAGAATAGGATTTGTCCTGCATAGCTAACTGCAAATTAAAATCTCTAAATGAGAAGCAACTTAACTTTCTGCAGCCTTTAGTTACAGGTTAAAGTAGGAGCGATCCACTTGTATGAATACAAAGTACTGTTCAGGTAGCAACGCAGCCTGCAGAAAGGACTCAAGCAGAAGCCACTCTATAAGAAAGAGACCAATTTTAATTTGAGCTTCTTGATTCTTTAATAAAGCACATAGATAACTAAGCGTCCAGGAAAGCCTCGTATCATGATATTTTCTTTCAATTCTTAAATCAAGGAAGTTCCGATCCACTTTTGATAAATGCCGAAATGTGTCAGTCGGCTTTGAAGACAATCACGAAAGGATTTGTGTTCATTTCTTTCTTTCTGAGATTAAAGTGAGATGTGCTGTTGGAGTGCAAGTCACCTTGGCAAGCTCAATAATTGAGTCTAACTGAGTCTGGGGAAATTTGAAACTCTGAATGATGCAGTTACACGGAATTCTGGTCGCCACTCCCTGCTCTAGTTATCCTCATTTGGTTTCTCTGTCCAGACACTTCTGCAGGAGGAACAGTAATGAGCCCTGTTAAACAGCTCCCAGCAACTACAAAAGGTGGTCAGTGAAGTGTTCTTGCGCACAGAAACGGAAGCGCTGTCATAACTCAGATGCTGGGGGAGGTGAGTCGGCAGGGCGGGCTTCTCCCCACGCCCCACCTCATCCCAGTAGGCCCAGCTGTGCGCCCCATGATCTGGGACTGTTAGCCCTGCAGCCGCTCCCGCTCCTCTTTGCTCATACCCACGGCTTCACATAAGCGTATATGAAGAAAACAGGATTTTTTTTTTTTTTTTTTTTTTTTTTTTACTAAAGAGAAGAGGTAGACTGTGCACTTACATAATTTGGCAGAAGTTAATACAGAATCTAGTGTATGCCTATTATTCAGGCCTATTAAGGCAAATCTGTGAGCAAAGAGACGGAAAGAAATATTATATTGCATATAAAATTGAAGTGGACAAAAATCAAAAGAAATGCTGCCAAAAGTGACTATCAACTGCTATGACCAGAAGTCATCAGACGTGATTTAACTTAGTACATGTGAGAGTATAGTGCGTAAGAGAGAAAAAGCATACAGAAGGAAGTTCAGATATGTCTTCTTACAGTACTCTCACCTCACATATTTAATATCTGTTCTTCTATAATGTACTCTAAGTTTCTTGAAGGCAAAAAATAAATAAATAAAATGCACATGCTCTTCACTGATGGAAATTCAGCTGTGCCTGAGACACAGGAAAGAAACAGGAAATATTTTTGAATAAGTTAAATCAGAGAGAGAGAAAAATTCCCATCCACACATATCAGAAGACATCACACGTATTGCCTTAAAATATGAATGACTTGGGACTTGGCAGATAGCTCAGCAGAATAAGAACTTGCCTGGCAAGTGCAAGAGTCTGAGTTCAATCTACAGTTCTTGTGAAAATAAATAAATAAATAAATAAAATAAAGAATGACTCCAATGCTATCTGTCTCCCTGAAAGCAGCACATTTTTAAAAAAATCTTCATGACTGAGTAATGCTCCATTGTGTACAAACACATTTTAATGGATTCATCTTTGGATGTGCAGCAAGTCTCCTTCACGCCTAAGTTATTAGGGTAAGTGTGGGTATGCAAGCACCATAGCACTGTGCCGACTGAGTGCTTTGGGAAAGATGAGCTGGAACTCATCATGCTAAACTAAATAGCCAGGCTGAGAATAGCAGTTGTCACATTTTACTCCTCATATTTGGAATTGAAAAGAAAATTTTTAAAAAATGACAGGAAAATAGAAATACCATTAGAGAAGAAAAAAAGAACACAGAGAAGGGACACAGAGAAGGGGAAGAGAGTACTAGGGCGTATGACCAGCCAAGGTCTGTGATGTCCACAAGCGGATATGCTAAAATGAAGCCCATCGTTCTGGATAGCCAACATATATTAATGAATATTTAAGAAATAAAATATGAATGATCATTTGCCAAAACAATTTGGAAAGGACAATGCATGCCTATTTATTATATTTGTTGATCTTTCAATAGAAATATATCAAAAGCTTATACTATTAACATTGAATTATATGTTCAGTGAGCAAGATTATTTAATTTCTGCTGTCTTACAAGAAAAATACACAAAGAAACAAAATAAATTTGTGATTCTAACACATGTAGCTAAGAATGGTTTGTTAAGACAATTAAATTACATATTCAAGAAGTGGAAATTTATATAGAAATGAGCTATAGGAAAATTGATTTTTGATGCTTTAACAAGAAGGAGTCAGAAACAACAACAACAAAAACTGTTAGCTATTGCTGTGTGACACAGCATCCCAAAACTCACTAATACAGAGCAAGCTTGAATTAGTGCTCACAAAACTGTTCGGCCTGGATGGCTCTGGTTGTGGCTGGAACATCTATCATCAGCTGTGGCTCAGGTCAGCAAGTTTCCTAATCCTGCCTGGACTCATTGGTGTGCTCATCAGCTGATCTTTGCTGGATCAGGAAGGTGAGCTGGAACAAAAGGACCCCATCCTCTGTCAGTTACTTACTGGCTAGCAAGCCCAGCTCCACAGGCAAGAACCCGATTTGAAATGGAAAAAGCAAAACCACCCCTGGAATCTTATTCTCAGAGCTGCTCAGAATTGGCATAGTGTCATTTATCCTGCTACATAAATGTATTTCAGAACACATTTCTAAACATAGGAAAACCAAAGCCAAGCCAGAAAATGTATAGAGACATTGGAGCCATGCTGGCAATGATCCCATCATCTGTGCAAAACACCGAAAAAGAAGAGAAAATGCCAGACACATGGCACCAAATAGGTGGCCTTTAGAAGGAAACGGGGAGAGAAGCAGAAAACTGCCATCAGGATGTAGGGAATTCTGTAACCAGATTCAGGTTAGTCAGAAAGCATTTAGGATCAATATTTGCTGAGTCACATGCTGTTCATAGCATTAGATCTACAAGAAAAAAGTGTCCTTCATGTTTATCTGAGGGGATAACAAAAATAGTTGAGATTGTACTAGAAAGAAAAGATGTGTTCGTTGTGAGTGAGACTATTTAGCTAACTGTGTCAGGATAATTCTCTCTAAGAAGGTGGCATGTGTGGGACGGAGTAATCGGCAAGGCTGGGGATGCAACGTTGAGGCTTGAAGGAGGAGCAAGAACCAGCCAGTACCATGTCACTGAGAAAAAGAACTTGGCCCAGAAGAGGAAGACTGACTTGGGCGAGCAAGGTGAAGAGCAACTCTGGGATCCAAGGAGAGGCTGCCGCACTTTTTCTCTAATGTAATAAGAAGTCTTTAAACCATTCCAGTCGGGAAAGTGATGTAATCTCATGTTTGAAAAGAACACTTCGGTTGTTATGGGACAAATGTATGACTTGAGAACAAAAGTAAAAGCAGAAAGGTTGTTACACAAGTACAAAAATGGACAAGAACAAAAAAAGGAAGACCAGTAAGAAAGCCGTTTTAGTTCTTCGAGAGTCAGTGCACAGGGTAAAAATAGACTCCATGAGGAAGAACTGAGCAGACTCACGGTTTGTTTTAAAGCTGGAGTCCAGAAAGGTAGCTGACTGAGTGGGCAGGGATGAGGGGGGGACATCAAGTGTTAAAGATGAAATCTGGGGACTGAAATGACATTTCCATGGGATAGAAACGGAGAGCTAAAGTTAATGTTCGTTATGTAAACCCAGTTTGGAAAGAGAGATCAAGGGGAGGAATATAATTTCACAGCATGCGCACAGGGACAGCATCTGGGAAACAAATGAGAAAAGATTATGTAGACAGAGAAAAATCCAGATGAAGATTGCAACATGCAGAAACTTAACCATGGGTAGGTGGAAGAAAATGCTTTATGTAGAAGAGGTGAATTGTTTCAAGTGCTTTGGAGAGGCTAAGCGAAAAGATCAGAGTGCTCTGTGAACACAAGGGTCAAGCCAAACCTTCTGGTGCTCAGTAACCTCTGAAATCCCCAGACTGTGGCATAAAGGGAGAGCAAGGACACCGTATGTCCGCTATCACACACACACACTATACATCTGGCTTTACCCTAAGAAGACTTTAGACTTCAAAAGGGAGACACATTTCGGTGGAAATTAATTAATTAAATGGAAACGAACATTAAATTGAAAGGAATTAAATGCCTTAGAGTAAATTCTAGCAATGCCTTTGAAAAGCCTTCAAGTGAAGAAGATAGAGGTGTCTTATAACATCCAGGCAGATCAAGGGATTCCTACTTCCACCCAGAAGGGAAATAGAACATTCACCCTTCCAGCTCCTCTTCCAACAAACTGTAGGAAGTAAGTAGTTCTCTTTTCTTTCTTTCTTTTCTTTCTTTTCTTTTTCTCTTTTCTCTTCTTCTTCATCTCTCTCTCTGTCTCTCTTGGTCTCTATCTCCCTCTCCACCTTCCTCTCCCTCTTCCTCCTTTCTAGTCTTTCATTTATTCCTTCATATTTATTTTATTTTCTTTGTTTTAAATACTTTTTACTCATTTGAATGAAAAGTAAGATGAATTAGCAATGGAGGAAATATGCATTTGTAGGTGAACATGTGCATGTGTGTGTTTATGTGTGTGTATGAACTTGTGTACTTTCTGTTCTCTGAAACATAAAGAAGATGAAAATAATTGTTTCAACAGTTAAGGCAAGATATATTAAATAAATAATAAAAACTTGTCATTGCCGATTTCATAGAGAGAGAAGAGAAAAGGAAGGTCATGGATATGTGAATTCCAGAGCTGGCATGGAAAATTCTTCAACACTACAAGAGGCAATGAGCAATCTAAACCACAAGTATAAACCCCTTCTACCAATGCTACTTTATGTAGGTCATTGAAAATTGAATATTCAGCCTCCTTATTTAAGAAATATAAGAATATGCTGGCTTTGAAAAACTTAAATATGAATCAGATTCTCAGCGGAGCATCTAACGCATAATTCTATTAAGAAATGTCATTGTCTAATTCAGTTTTCTAGTACTTTTAAGTGTGATCAGGTTGCCCAAATCAGAAAATTATATTCCACGATACATATTGAAGTTTTTAAAGAGTTCTTAAAGCTTATGATGTCTAATAAATCTTAAATAATGTTAGCCGGGCGTGGTGGCGCACGCCTGTAATCCCAGCACTCGGGAGGCTGAGGCAGGAGGATTGATGCGAGTTCGAGACCAGCCTGGGCTACAAAAGTGAGCTCAAGGCCAGCCTGAACTGCATAGCGAGACCCTGTCTCAAAAAGCCAAAAAAAAAAAAAAAAAAAAAAA